>MQRK01201683.1:37029-48043 GCA_001938485.1 Girardia tigrina
ATATATATATATATATATATATATATATATATATATTCCACCCAGTTTAATAAAGGAAAATCAACAAATTCTTAAAGCTGCTGCTTCTGATATCTTGATTTTTTTAGAGATTAATGATCATGCCATTATTAAACATAATCTTTGAGTTATCAACGAATTACCTTTAAATTTTTTGAAAGAAATTTGGTAACATGAGTTATGTTCCTGAAGAACGAAAAGGACGACAAACTCCAAGGCAGTGGTTAACTCCTCTTAAATCATTAATAATTTAGCGATTTCATTTAATGGAAAGCACTAACTAGGCCTACCTCTAAATGCTGCATTTAAAAGCTGTGATTGCATTAAATTCCTGCAGCATCTCGGTATTGCATTCAGGTGATCACATAATAAGCATCATCCTACTGGACGGATAACTGTGTATCTTAGAGACTACAGTACCAGCATTGGCGTTCAGGGTAGTGAGTATTAGACTCTGTATGGGTTAGAAACCTTAAAAAGACAATAAAGAGCCCACTGAAATTTTCGAACAGCTTTAGATTCAAGAATGTAAGCTTACGAGACACGAGTACGCTTCTGTTTCAGTCTGTAGCGGTCAAAAAGAACCAGCCATGATCCCTCGTACCGTGATTTTGTAGAGCTTTCGTTGTGTAAACACATTTATACAATGATTATAGAGTTACCGAAATATCCCCACATCAGTTATATTACTGAACCGAAAGTCGAAAACCACCCTTGGAATCACTCCTAGGTCAGTCTTAGAGGTACCGTTGAGGGGCACTGACACATCATGCATCGTAATCAGGTTTGAAGATTCTGTAAATCTTTTATTCATGTTATTTTGTGAGGCACTAGTACAAGTGGTACTGCCGTGGGTTCGGTGATCGATCAATAAATATTGCTTTAACCATCCATCCGTTTTATACGTCTTGAAACAATTTTCCATAGGACATTGGAAATGTTTGTTACCATTCTGACGCGGCGGCTTCGTGATCATATAATAGTCCAGTAATATTTCGTCGCATACATATTCAGCATGTGGAACAATTTTGTGACACAAGTGACACAGATTATGTCAGCCAGAGTCTCTATTCATATGATTACAAATTATTGAATAAATAATTCTTCTAATCAGATCAGGTCTGTAAATATTACCACTTCCTTTTATTCTTCTGAAGAAATTTCTACATTTGTCAAGTTCACAATGCGATTGATCAAAAATGATAAATTATACGAGCTTCTCAATATCCTGGAAAATTATAAAAACTTGTTAAAGATTATTAAGGAACCTATGCAACTGATTTAAAGATTATGATTTATAAATATTTTTCTACTCATTTTTTTGGTATTAAATGACGAGACTTTTTTTATAAGAGTTCTCTAAAACATGTAACTGTTTAATGCTTCAAAATTCGTTAGCAATTTTACGTGTAATTTATATAGATTAATTAAAAAAATATAATATATTTTTTTAATATATTATATTTTATATTTTCAGTATAGTTTATGAATTTCTTCTAATTTAGATGGCTAATTTACGGAATGAGTCGTCCCCGGACCGCAACCCAGACTCCAGGTATATATCATTTCAAGGAACGACAGACTCGAGGAATATTGAGGAGTATACAAATTTAATGAACTATAAAATTAATCAGTCTAATCATGAAAGTTAGTTTAACAAATTTGTGAATTAGTAAACATTTCGAGTAATTTTATACGATTTTAATGTCTTCGTTTCTAGGAAAAAATATTAGAATATAAATTATAAAATGAATTTTTGTAAAAATATAATTTACAATTATATTGAGTATATTAAATAAGAAATCATTTCAATAAAAATATAATTAATAATTTCAATAAATTAAAACAAAATAAATTGAAAAACAATAATATTTTGCTAACATTAAAATTAAGATTTATATATAATTAATATACATTTAGATGTGGAATACAGAAAAAAAACATAAGCACTTAGTTAATACTTTAATTTATTTTCTTAAAGAGATGGCCGAAAGACAAAGTTATATATAATTATATAGCTTAAAGTACATTAGTTTTTGAGTAATATTTTGTTTCTTATAACAATAAAATAAAATAAACAGTAAAAACTAAATCAAAATCGCAAAGTTTTATTCTAATTGAAAAAAATATAGAGTATAAGAATCCTTTTGAGACCTTTGCAATAAAAAAAATCTTAAGTAAGTCTTCAATTTTTAAGAACACTTTTCAGCTTTCATGATCTTCAGAAGAACAGATGTACCCAATACATATCATATATATTTTATACACGTCCAAAGAGCTCAGAAGAATGATAATTTTAAATGTGATATAGAATAAGAATGAAAGATTCAATAAAAATTGAATCCGATGAAATAAAGTCAACAATTAACTGAGATCTATGGTGAAAAAGCCACCTCTTAATCTACAATTTACAAGTATATCAAGGAATTTAATGTGACTGTGGGGGAAAATTCGGAATGTTGTAAGTTTGTTGTTTGTATGCTGTTTAGATTTGTGACTCTCCTACTCAGATGGGATTGATATGTTTATTGATTGATTATTTGAATCTAATGAAATTAATTTAATGAGATTAATTTTTAATTAAAAGTTCTATAATTATAAATTATTAATAATATTTTTAGTAAACGAATATAACTAATTAAATTTAATATATATTAAAAATTACTTAGTGTCTATTTATCCAATAAAATTTTGAGAAATTAAAAGTTGATGTTAAACTTGTCCACTTAATTAATTTTAAGATTTGAATACAAAAACAAAAACTATATCAATCAAAGAAAGAGGCTCACTGATAATGGTTGTGAAGAATCTGTTTGTGTTGTTAATAAATGTTTACATTCAAATTGTGATGTTGTTAATAGTGACAAAATGAATGGACGCAATAAGGAGAAAGCGGGAGATCACGAGAAATCGACTGTGACAAATTCTAAAAACTAAAGAATATTGCACGAAATGAACAGAATTTGACGAAGTAACAACTTAAAATCCCTGAAACTTCAGCTGTGAAACAGTGCATAACATGCTCTCCTCCTTGGGAGTAAGGAAGTTATGCTCTTGGTTTACTTCTTCCTTTCTCAACGCGGTCAGATGTGAGAAGCGACTTCAGTATTTTCTAGAGAACATAAACATTCATGCAGAAATGAATGCTTGATTTCTGAATAATATGACAGAGGACAAAACGCCATTATCCATCATTATCCTAGAAGACAGAAGATTGTCATAAGAATTGTAAAATCAAAGAAGAAGCTAGCTCTCGGAAATTACTTAGTGTATTCTCTCAGCGACAAGATGTGATTATGTCCATTTTTTGGATAAGCGTGGTGCTTTTCACACTAATTTTGTAGATAAAGTCACCAAAATTAATAAAAATTAATACGTGCTTGTTGTATAAGAACCAGATCAGAACACGTATTACAGTTTTAAAATCACTGTAATATATATGCACTGATACAAATATATATTCATAGTATCATTTGGTCGTTATGTACTTAGAATTAAAGTTTTAGGAAAAAGTTCAAAAGATTATATATATATACATATATAATTGATTCACGTGGCGCGTTAAAACGTCGAAAAAAAATGACATCATAAAAAAACATCGATAAAGATTTCTTAATAATAAATGAAACAAGCCATTTCTAAATTATATGTTTTTGGATTTCTTTTGGCTCGATTTATTAAAAAATTTACTAATTTTTCTTTTAACATCACATATTTCACCATTCGTCAACATAAGGAATTTTTGAAAACACGAGCTTTCTTCTAATTTAACTTTCTGCATAAAATAATGTATTTTTATTGAAATGAAAATGTACGTTAGAATGTTAATTGAAAAGGTAATTGTGTTAAAAAGAAAATGTAAAATAAAATGGAAATTTAATAAAATATGAAATTTTGTGTCATGAATACGGGAAATTCTGAATTCGAACCTAATAACGAGTAATTTAATTTTCTTTTTCGGTGATCATATAATAATTTAAATATATTTAGTAATTTTATTAATTTATTTATTCATTTATTCACTTAATCATTATTTAATAATACATCATTTCATTTAATGTTTTATTTAAACTTTTTTTTCGATGTTTTAACTTAATACCATTGATTCTTTATAGTAAAAAACGAAGAAACATATTGTAAGTAACCAGTTATTATTTCACAATTCATGAAGTTTCGTTCTTATGAAAACATCATTAGGTTTATTATCCCTTAATAGAACAAATCTATAAAATTACCAAAATAAGACCACAAAGTAGTCTGTATCAAACACAGAATATTTGTCAAAATTTTGGTTGAATAGAAATAACTTTAAATATTAAAATTATTTATTTTAAGATAGTAATAATTTAATTAATATTAAAACCAAATTATACAAATATATTTTTCTAAAAATATTTTTTTTAATAAATTTAAAGTATTTTTTAACTATAAAACAAAATTTTTAGTAATTAAAAATAAATAAATATAATCAAAATTAAATAATATTTTATTGCATCTTGGTGTCCACCTGATGATGTTTTGATAAAAACGAAAAATTTCGTGAACTGTTAAATAATATAGGGTTTTTCGATCTATTTTCCAATACTTGCTATAAATTTTCCATCGAAAGTCATGTAACCAGTTTTTTTTAATTTTCTTTAATTTTGCAATTACAATTTTTCATGCATAAAAAAATCAAAAACCGTTTTAAAATAATTTTGATTTTATTGATTTTATGAAATGTTATTGATTTATTAATTTTTATTGATAAAATTTGTATCATCAGAAAATTGATTGAGAATTAATTCTTTAAAAAGGTTAAAAAGGTTAATACGGAACGAGGTAATCAATTGTCAAATTTAGTTCTTTTCTTACTTCTTTTAATCCAGAATAATGACAAACATTGAATTTTCAATGATCTTTTGTTGACAAACATTTTAATGTCTAACAACTGCAGCATTAAATTTTCATCATTTAATGTTATGTCATGAATTTTATTAAAATTCATTGAATTTTATTCATGGCTACAAGAACAGAAATGTATCTAGTTCTTCTGCAGGAACATATCACAGGTTTTCTCATAAATTTTTATTATTTCTTGAACTGCCCACTAATTCAGCTTCAAAGCATCAGAAATTGCTTTGGTTGAATGGCCTTGAATAAATTTAATAGCAATTTTCTCTTGGTCTCCCAGAGTAATTTTGCTGTTCCTTCTTTTATAATTTTTCATGTATAAAAAATCAAAAATCGTTTTAAAATAAATTTGATTTTATTGTTTTATTATTTTTTTATGGATTTTATTGATTAAAATTGTATCATTGGAAAAATGATTGCAAGAAAATATAAAAATACGGTTACATAACCTTTGTTGGAAAATTGATTGCGAAGATTAGAAAGATGATTGCAAGTATTGGAAAATAGATCGAAAAACCGCATAAATAGTTACTGTATATATATATATATATATATATAGTTATAAGTAGTCATTGAAATAATAATTTATTAATATTTGTTTTAAATAATATTTATTACAACTAACGTAACAAAAGTAAATTAGAAGTAAATTTTATTAATTTAAATTAAAATTTTAAATTACCAATGAAAATCATTTAAATTTTTTTCTTAAAAATGATTTTTTTTAAATTAAATTTTTCGATAATAAAATGACGGAGACATTTTTAATTAAAAAAAGAAAAACGTGTTTATTATAACTGTTGTTCTCTTAGCGAAATTTTAATTTTTTTTGACTTTTATCTAATTATAAAAACATTTAGAAATCTGAAACCAAACTAATTACATTTGTTTCTCTGTTATCCAAATTAATTAAATCTTTATTTTATAATTAGCCCATTTCATGTTCTTTTTTACTATTACTATTGTATGAATTGTTTGTTTGATAAGGGGTAAAAATTTTAGTTTATTTCACTAAAAGAATAAACGAATGTACATAATACATTCAAAAAGTATCCAACTTGAGAACATGTCGTTTTTAATAGGAAAGGACGAGCATATGTAGTGTAGAAATGAGTTGATATACTATTAGTATTTGCGAGAATATATCAACTCATGTTTATTTGTTATGCATATAAAAATAATATTATTAAATCAAAATTAATATGAATAAATTATATTATAGAAGATTATATTATAAATTATAATTATAGAAGATGTAAATTAGGATCATTAAAAAAACAAATATTAAGGTCTTAAGGAGGAATTTAATGAATTAATGTTACTTTGGTGATCGGATTTGATCGTTATAGTTGATGTAGATCTGTGTCGGACAACCTTTTTCGAGTTGCAGCGAACTAAGCTTAAAACGTTTTTTTCGCGGCGGGCCTGTGTGATTCTCCATTAGTTTCGAGAGAATTTAGAATACATAATATAAGAGTGTTTCTTAATAATGTTATATTAAAATTAGCTTGGGTAAAAAGTGAGTGAGATTCTCGCTAAGAATAAATTATAAGCACAGGATTCTTGCGCCATAATAAATTATTTTTCACTGTCTTTTAACCAACTGTGTGTTTTACAATGATGATAAAATACGAATAATATTGCTGCAGCAATATTTGAATGACTTGTTCAAAAACAAGTTCAATAACTTTAACAATTTTAAATATTTTACAAAAATGATCGCGGCGCACCGGTTGCCCGACTATCTATATTAGTGGTTCCTAACATTTTTATGTTGCTACCCCTGTAACCTGTTAGGAAAACGGATTTTACCCCAACTTAATAAAGCTATAAAAACACACAATGCAAGCGAATTTTAATGTTTATTAATTACAAATGGTTATTGCCCAGCAGTTCGTCAGAAAACGGGATACCTTGTGAATAAATAGAAAAACACAAATTGCAAAACAGTATTACAATATTACTTTTTTTTGTATTTTAAATATGAATTAAAAATATTCAGTGTGAAGGTTGGAATTGTTTTGAATTTACAAGTTTTTTATATTAGGTTTAGTGTCACTTAAAGCGCATCTCTAGTCATGTTCCACATTGAGCTTTGTTTTCAATGAAACTAAAGTTGAAAAACTACTCTCGCATCTATAAGTGGTGGCGAAGGGTATTAGCATTTTTAAAGCTCTGTTGGCTATAACAGAATATTCGGTACCTGCTTTAATCCAAAATGTGCAGAGATATTAATTTTGAAATTCTACTTTAAAACTACTATTCTTGTGGAGTTCAAGAAATTCTACTTTGGCCGTTACATCCTCGTCTTTAAAAATGTCATCAACAGTAGAAAAGGGTCTTAATATCCAAGAATTGGACTGACGATTATCCAAATCCGGAAAATATTGCTTCAGTGACTCTATTACTGTAGATAAATGTTGGGTCACGGCATTTCTAAATGTGATTTTGCTGACTTCGGTATTTGACAATTGCTCACAGAGTTGTGTAAACATCGACACATCGCCAGTTTGCACTCTGCGTTGGTAAAGTTCTAATTTACGTACAAAACCGGCAACTTTATCCTGCGCTGTCAAAATATTCGTCATATTTTCTTGCAAAGAAATATTAAGATTGTTGATTTCACTGAAAAAATCAGCAAGATACGCTAGTTTTTCAACAAATGTTTTGTCTTTCATTTTTGACAGATACTCTTTTTCTTTTTGTGTTTTCTGTTTTTCAAAAAATAATCCTATTTCTTCACGGAGCTCGTAAGCCCTGTTCAAAACCCTGCCTCGTGATAAGCAACGTACCTCTGTGTGGTACAAAACAGAGTTAAATTTGGCACCAACTTCATCACATAAAACTTTAAATAATCTGGTGTTTGTTGCATTGCCATGAACATGGTTCAAAATTTTCACTATGTCATTCAACGTGCTTAGTAATTCTGGTGGAAGCGTCTTAACAGCCACAGCGTAGCGATGAATGAGACAATGATAGGATAAAACTTGAGGAGCAACTTGTTTCACGAGTGCTTGAAATCCAGAGCCGACTCCCATCATGGAAGGCGCCCCGTCTGTACAAATGCCGACCAGCTTTGACCAGTCCAGACCGTTTTCCTCAATAAACTGTTCCAGCGTTTCGAAAATGCCTTCTCCACGTGTAGTGGTGGATAAGTACTGACAGAACAGGTATTCCTCTTTTACACAGTCATCTTTAATATAACGTGTAAATGTCAGTAGATGTGAACACAAAACTAAATCTGTAGACTCATCTAATTGCAGTGCAAACATAGAACTTCTTTCATTTCATCAATAATGGTTGCCATAATATCGTCACTCAAGTCTGAAATGCGGCTTTGAACTGTAGTATTTGAAAGTGATATTTGTTTGATCTTAGCCACATGTTTCTCGCCAATGAAGAGTGATACTGCATCACGCAAACAAGGTTTGATGAGATCCTCTCCTATAGTGTGCGGTTTTTTGTTCATAGCAATACGATAAGAAATTTGATATGAAGCTTGAAGATATGATTCATTTGCCTTTTGCATATTTCCTGTTGAATCAAATCGCACAGACTTCAGAAAACTCTCTTTTCTCTTAAAAAATCTATATCTTTATCTGCAAATTCTTTGTAAACTCTCTCGAAATGTTCTTTTAATTTGCTCGGCTTCATGCCCTCTGTATTAAGCACTTTATTACATAGAACACACTGAGGCTTTTCCACATTACCATTTAGAATATTCGTGAATCTCCATTGTAAAAATGCTTCTTTATTTGAGCGCTTTTTTGAGGTATTAGAACTCATGACCCCTATAATATTCGTAAAAAAAGTTATCTAAGGAAAAAATAAAATGTTAACTTTTACTTTTAAGAATATTGAGAAAAAACTAATTATAATTAATTATCATTGTTTGTTACTACTTACAGTCAAAAAAGTAAATAATATTGTAATTATTTCAAAACTGGTAGTTATACGTAATGAGAGACAATTGAACTTGACTTGTTTAAATATGACTTTATATATGACTTTTTTAAATCTCAAACTACCAATACAGCCTGGTAGACTCGGTACTGAGTGACGGTACATCGCGTGTGCGCATTGTGGAGCTCTAACGCGATAATGTGTCGGAATACATGCTAAACCACTCTCAGTTCAAACTGGTTTATACACGCAGTTTCGATAGCAATAGAGTATATGTCACATGAACCAAATGCGTTACTGTACTGTGTTTTTTTATTAAAAAGAAAGCATCACTAAAATTTAGTGGATGCCTTTTTACCCCTAAAGAATTGCGTTTTTACACCCCTGGGTGTAATTATCCCAAGGTTAGGAACCTCTGGTTTAGAAAGATGATAAGTAGTGAAAGCGTTATTAATAATTGCCTCAAATACAATTCAAAATGTTTCATTAATCAAAGCCAAATAAGTGCTCTTAATAATTATTATTATAAAATCGTACCCAAAATAAAAATAGTGAGTAAGCCTTGTTAAAACGATTTATTATATCAGAATGCGTGGTAAAATTGAGTAAAAAGTAAAATTTTTAGTATTCCTAAAAAAGTAATTTCGACCACAAGCAAATTGAAGAATTAAAATTGACAGGCAAATTAATTTACTTTTTTTATGAAAATTTTAATTTTTTTAGTAAATCATCAAAAGTAAAAGAATAAATCAAAAAAAATAATCATTAATTGAAAAATAATCATTATGTTTATAAAAATTATTACAAAAAAATATTTTAATTATTTTAATATTTTTTACTGTCATTTATGACAATCAGAAAACCACATTATTTAATTAAATTAATCTAATTAAATTTTATAATAATATATTTTTTTGAAAAATAAATTTTATCATTAAAAAATTAGTTTTGTGAAATCAATTTTTTACATGCTCAGTGTACAGTAAAAAATATTTAATTATATGAGGGGTTAATTTCAATTTGCATTTCACCTAAATAATTTATTTTTTTTTAATTTGAAAATTTTAAAAAAAGAAAATATATACAAAAGTTTAAAATTAAAATAAAGTAAATCATTAAATCTAATTACTTATGTAAAAATAAAATAACGGATATCACCAATTAGTATCACCAACCCGTATAGTATCACGACCCGAATTATATCCCCAATTTACAAAAATTTTAGTGATACTATTTAAATAGTATTTAAGTTTTTAAAAATTATTTGAAAAAAAATCATTAATTTTTAAAATCATTTAATTAAATTGTTTTAATATTAATAAATATTCCATTTTAAAAATTCTTATGATCGAACGATCGTTTACAATCGCTTTCAAAAAAAGTAATCGAGTTTATGTTGCAAGGCAAAACGTGTTATGCTGCAAAACAGCATTTCGAAGTTAAAAACGGGGAAATATATGACTATTCTATGTTTCAACAGTGGTTTAGAAACAAAGACAAACTTGCTAATCAAAAACCATCTATGAAAAGAGCGTTGGGAGCAGGAAAGAAAACCAGTTTTGGAACTATAGAACAAATTATTTGCGATGAGATAATAGATCTTAGAATACGAAAAATGAAAGTATATTTCTGATATGACAGTAACATTGAGTGAAGAGTTTAATATTAAATTAAAAGCTGGAAATTTGATAACAGGGTTTATGAAGAGAAATGGATTTACACTTAGGCGAACTACCAATTTAACAACATTATCAGACTCTGACATAATTTTACGTTCTGTTAATTATATGAAATATCTAAAAAATCGTTTCCTTATTTAAATATTAAACAGACTTTAATAATGGATGAAACTGCAGTATTTTTCGAGGATGCCAGAACAAATACTGTGAATTTACTCGGAGCACGCAATGTAGTCATGAAATCAACTTGTTTTAACGGATAACATCAAATAGTAGGTGGACATGAAGTAGTAGGTGTAATGAAGTTTTCAAAAAATTTTCCACCTACTATTAAAATAGTAGGTGGAATCTAATAGTAGGTGTATCGTTTTTGTATAATATTTGTAAATATTTTTGTATAAAATTTTTTTATTTGTATAATATTTTTGTAAAGTATTTGTCGGAATCCCAAAAAGAAACTGATCACAGTGATAGTGAAGAAATATTAACTGATGATGCTTTTATTATCTATGATGAATAAA
>MQRK01201692.1:8656-28870 GCA_001938485.1 Girardia tigrina
GGTTAGGTATAAAATTTCTCACATGTCTAGAAAAAAAATTATTTTCCTCTTTTTAGTGCATTGGTAATGCTTGAAAAACGTGGTTGTTTTTATAAAAAATTTTTATTAATAATATTATTCCAGCTCTAGTTGATCACTTTGATTTAAGTGTAATATCGGTTTAAAATATTTTGTTTTTGTACGATGTCGTATTTTTACATTATCGTAATTCATTGCAATGACGATGTAATTGATCTAAAAAACACGGTATTATATATTTATTATACACCTTTGAGAAATAATTAAGTTAGAGCTATTTAAAAAATTAAGTATTGATTATTGTTTCGAAAATTCATACTCCATTATCAGCAATTATAATTTAATATTTGCAAAAGTATTTCAATTTTAGTTTTAATGGAAGATTTATTAGTGTGTGTTTTATTACTTGAAGATACCATTGAATATTGTTGTGTGTTTTAATGACATCCGAGAATGCAGAATATTATTTATTTGATTTATAATGGACTGAATCTATCCTCATTCAAATACCGAAGAAAGCCAATTGTAAAAAGTGCAGCGACTTTAGAACGATTAGTTTGATCAGTCACGCATCAAAGGTTATGTTGAAAGTGTTACGAAGAAGAATCACACCGAAAGTGGAGCAAGTTCTTAGCGAGATGCAGACAAGCTTCAGAAGGGAACGCAGCACTACGGAGCAGATAACCAACTTAAGACTGATTTGTGAGAAAACAAGAGACCACAAACGAAAACTTTGTCATAACTTTATAGATTTCAAAAAAGCTTTTGACATGGTGTGGCACGAAGCACTATGGCACACAATGAATAAGCACAACATATGAAAACATATCATGAAAATTATTAAGAGCCTTTACGAAGACGCAATGACAAAAGTATTGACAAGTGAGCAATTTAGCGACTGGTTTAAATCATCAGTAGGAGTAAGACAAGGTTGTATTCTTTCACCAACACTGTTCAACCTTTTTCTTGAGAGAATTGTTATGGAAGCAATAGACGATCTAGACGATGTTGGTATATGCTGCGGCGGAACAAGAATAACCACCCTACGATTTGCTGATGACATATACCTAATCGGCAAAAATGAGGCAGAGATTCAGGAACTTACGAACAGATTACACAAAGCGTCAAACAAATTTGGAATGGAAATCAACAGACAAAAAAGCAAAGTAATGGTTTCAGAGAAGCATAAAAACGAGGTTAAACTGGAGATTTTCATTGAAGGGGAAAGACTGGAACAAGTTAAGAGTTTCAAATATTTAGGCTCTACTATCACAAAAAATGGGGAAAGCGAAGAAGAAGTCAGAAGCCGGATTGGTATATCAACGAGCACAATGATTAAACTCAGCACAGTTTTTAACCTCAAAGAAAACCATCACAAGAGCAGATTAAAGATCATGAAGGCTATTGTCTGGGCAACACTCCTCTATGGATGCGAGAATTGGACAATAAATCAGAATAGCATGGATAGACTTAAAGCGTTTGAAATGAAGTACTACAGGAGAATGCTGAAGATCACGTGGAAAGAAAAGAAGACAAATGACTTTGTTTGCAGGTGAGTGACAGAAATACTAGGTAAAGGACCGGAATCAATAGAAGAGATCATCAAGAGAAGGAAGCTGAAATTCTACGGTCATCAAATAAGAAAACAAGCATTAGCAAAGGTTATGATTGAGGGAAGAGTGGAAGGAGAAAGACCAAGAGAAAGACCAAAGGACGATTTAAAAGAATGAACTGGACTGAGTATGGAATATCTGAGAAAAGAAGCTACAAATAGAAAGATGTGGCGAAGGCTTGTTTATAATTGGGTGCACCTACGGCCCAACGGCTTAGGTCAAAGATTTATAATACATTATATTTAAATTATATATAAATATTATTGAGTCTTGTGAACGCTAAATTAATATTTTTTTAAAATATCAATTATTGTATATGTTTGGGAAATTCATTTTTACTAAGATAACCAGATTTTTAGATGGGCAAATTTTCATGCAAATTTTCATACAGAATAAAAATAATATCGTAATATTTTTTTTATTTTTAACACAAGTACTGTTGGGATTTGGATCAAGATTGAAATTCTTTAACATAAAATTTTATTTCTATAAAATAACAATTATTTAAACAATTTTTCTTGAGGAACTTTTCTTTGGTTTTCTTTTTTTTTGACCAGATTTTTTTATTTAAAAATACTGGATTATAATACTGATAACTTATTTATTAAAATGTTAATTAAAATTGAATTTATTTTTTCATTACGTTAATTTATATATTAATATTTTATTATTTTATAAAAATCTAAAAAATAACTGTTTTATTTTAAATCATTTTTAAACGTATTTTAGTTGAATTGCAACGATTTCTATTAATTTAAAATTATTTAAATACTGTTATTTCAATATTATTTATCTAAAACCATTCAACTTAAATATAATTTAAAATATTTGAATGGTACATCTACTGTTAAAATTAAATTTCTTAATATATTTATTCTTCGTTAATTGGTTAAAATATTCAATTATAATTATTTTTAATACAACTTATATAGCAAATAAAACATTAGGATCTTTTATTTTACAACGTAGTTTTTTAAAAAAACGTTTAATTATAATTATTCTTTTAATACACAATTGATACAATTTTAATTGTAAATAAAACATTATTTTTTATTTTACAACTTAATTTAAAAAACATTTAATTATAATTATATTTTTTTAATATAAATTTGGTACAATTTTAATTGTAAATAATAAAATTATGATTTTAATTTTACAACTCAGTTTTAAAAAACATTTAGTTATAATTATTTTTAAATACAAATTTTGAGTAACAATTAACTGTTATAAACATTAAGATTTTTATTTTACGACATAATTTTATTTAGAATGTTTGTTACTCCGAATTATTTATTTCCAAAAGGTCTTGTCTAATAAATTAAAATTTAATTACAATTTTTATTATTAATCCGAAATATTTATTTTTTAAAAATTTATATAAATAAATTATTTTAACTTATTTAATTATAAATATGATATTACAAATTAATTATTCAAAAATTTAAGTCACCAAAAACCCCCTAACAAGTACAAATTATAAATATAAAAAATGTGTAATATTTTATTCCTTGACATATTTCTTATTTGAGTGAAACAAATTCAGTACAAATAATCGTTTCACTTCGGGAAAATTTCGTCGAATTAATTTGCACTAAACATAATTTACATGAACATATTTTATTGTTGTTTATAACGAAATTAGTTTGATTGAGTTAAAATATTTGCGAAATTTTATTCGTATATTTCTTTCTAAAATTTCTTTTAAGGTTAAGCTCGGTGATATACTTGTTGTCATCAATATAAAATATGAAGACTACGAGTATTTTAATCTAAGTGTAAGAAAATTTATGTATTTATGAAATATATAAATGAATTACTTACCTAAATTTTTTATGGTAAGTAGCAGATTTGTAATATTTGTTTAATTATCTTGCTAGCACTCAGTACTAACACAAAGTGTATCATTTGAGGTACAAATAACTGGGTAGCAAAAGCAATATGTTAGTAGTAACCCGTAGGATTCTTAGAAGGCAAATCAATGATTTTCATAAATATAAAATTTAACTTTATTCTAAAAGTTTTGAATTTTGAAAAACGTCGCGGGACGCGGGGCAAATTGTGAAAGATCGGGACTGTCCGTCGGGATGTCTTGTCACCTTATTTTTTACATTAGCAATTATATTTGTTAGTTGCTATTTTCTAATGTTACTTGCTTACAAAGTTATCTAAAAAGGAAACAAATTATTTATTTATTTAATTTAAGATATTATTGGATAATAATGGGAAAAGGTTTTTAAAATTTTAATTACAAATTTTAAAATTTGAAACGGCTTTACTTTGCCTATTTGGAATGTTTATTAATGGGTTGTAGTGTGGTATTAATAATGATTCACAAAACTACCGCTCAAAATGTGCATCAAAGCCCTTCTGTAAAACAGAAAACTCATCCTTTGAAACAGAAGAGATTATATTTTTACAATGTAACCTTACTCGATCGACTAATGACGATTTGTCTCTCTAATTTAAGAGTTTTTACATCCGTAACAATCAAATTTATAAACCAGATTAGCTTGCAATCCACAAATCGTTTTCGATTTATTTGATAGGAAGCTTTGAACTTTGGATGTCATTGAAACCATTTTGCCATTACATGTATTCTTGAAAATACTCTTTTTAAAAGCTTAAAATCCTTCAGAATATGACATTTAGACTTTGTCTACGCTCTTTCAAGTTTTTTCTTAAACCTTGTTTGTGTACATAATTTTTCCGATGGAACCTTTATGTTGTGATATATTTGTTTGTGTAATTTGAGAATTCACAATCGTTTTGATCGAAAAATTTCCTTGATTATTGGTTGCATTGTAAGAATATACACCTCTTCTGTTTCAATGGATAAGTTTTCTGTTTTACAATATGGCTTTCATGCACATTATGAGCAGCAGTTTTGGGAATTATTATTATTTATAATATTTATAAATAAAGTAAAGTAATGACGTTTCAATTCTTAAAAACTTTAATTAAATAACTAAATGTACTATTTATATCTAATATTATCTTGAAATAAGAAAACAGATATTTAAAAATCTTCCATTAAAACTATCATTCAAATATTTTACACATTGAATTATAATTACTGATAAGGGAGTATGAAACTTAGAAACATTTAATAATCGATTTTTTAAAAAAGCTTTAAGTAAATTATTTTTCACAAATTACAAATTAGTGTTCATCAGACTCAATATATGTTTGCGTAATTAATTTGTGTAATCTCAAAATATTTATAATTAAATAAAACATTTTTGATTTGGGATTTCGATATTACTTTCTATTTTATACATGGAAAATTCTAAATTTCCATAACATCATTTAGAGCATCATTTTATGACAGTTTAAGTCGTCACTCAATATTATACAATTAGTAATGATTAGTTAATTCACTTATGCTTTTCACTACTCTCATTTCACATTTTTATTATAATTTATATTTTTTAAAAAGTCAGTTCTTTTACTTTAGAGTTCTCATAATTGTGGAAGTATATAAAGATTTAAATTTCGTAATTTAAAATTGGATTAAAATAATGAAGAGTGTATTCTTATATGTATTCTTATAAACTTTATTTGGAATAAATTAAAAAAAATAATAATTTTTATTTAGGCGGCAAAAATTTTTATTTATCTTTTGAACAAAATGGCCAT
This sequence comes from Girardia tigrina, assembly GCA_001938485.1. Classification (NCBI taxonomy): domain Eukaryota; kingdom Metazoa; phylum Platyhelminthes; order Tricladida; family Dugesiidae; genus Girardia; species Girardia tigrina. The sequence continues at coordinate 13,924 of MQRK01201692.1, forward strand.
GGAGCAAACGACTCAATATTTACTGACGATGATCGATGATATGTTGCAGGTAAATTTGGGTTTCTATCATAGTCTTGGTAATTGTTCAGTTTTATTGATGGTTATAAAGTAATGGACTCAAGTTTCTTTTGTTTAGATAACTTAAAAATAATAATAAAAATTGAAATAAATAAAGTTAAAAACTATTTTTAAATGGTGAATCATTAAAGATTTTGAAAAATATGTTTAAAATTTTTGTTCTTTTTTATTACAAATAATTTTTTGTTACTCTATTTGTATATAATAATTACCGTAGTTACATAAATACGAAAAATCTTGTAATTCGATATTATTATTTATGTTAATTTTTCCATATTACAATAATAAATTAAATGTAAAGTTATAAATTCATTTACACTTTATTTTCGTCGAAAACATTATTATCATATTATATATATTAAATAAATTTTAAAATTTAATTTTTTGAATATAATTATTTTTAAAAACAATTTAATAAAATGTATAATTTTTATGCAAATTGTTTTTAAACGATTTTTATTTTACAAAATTTTTACAAATAATTCTTAAAAAATGAATTGGGTATGAGAAAGGATTTTAAAAACGTAGTTTTTTTCATAAAAATCATTTAAAAATGATTGAAAAAATAAATAAAAAGATTCTGTTTTCATCAAATTTATAAATTAATTTAAACCCATAATTTACAAATGTTTTTATAATTTTATAAACGAAATTATATGAGCAACATATCGATATAATTACACTCTACTTAATATGACGGTAACAAATCAGATTCGGTACTTTTTTACAAACGGCCATTAGAACTTTGTGAAATGTAATCTCCATTCTTAGAATTCATAGCAATTTACTTTCAACTGTTAACAATACAATGCTTAAGGAGCCTTCCATTATCTTAATCTTTATTTCTTTCATTGAATTAAATACCATTAAACTTTTATTTTATAAATAAATCGAATTTAGTTTCATTTAAAAAAGCTTTTGATAGTATTTTTTTGGTACCGTAGCCGTGGGGCCGTGGGTGCACTCAATTATGCACAAGCTTTATGGATTGGTTTTGAATATTCTTGAGTGTCTGAGCAGGCAAGAAACTTGGTGGTGCCTATCTCCTCTCCAGGTATGGATGGTGCTCATCCGTTCTTTGCTAGGTTCTGTTTTTCATCCAAGCTAGCTGTCCACACACCCTCTTCACTAAGGTTGCTCTGCCCAAGGGAGCCGGTTTAGTCGCCAACCTTTCGACCACGATACAGGTATTACAGGTTTACATGGTACCTGTATCAGCAGCTTTCCTGACCTGACCTGTATTCAATGGCCCCCCGATTTCCCTATTGGTCACCCATATAAGTACTAACGTGACCGTTGGTTGCTTAATTTCGGATATCGGACGAGATCCGCCATACCCAACTGCGGCCATTAGAGTTTATTATATTTATGAAAAAACATTTGTCAAACACCCAAGCTCCTAACAAAGGCGTGTAATACCGGTCTTGATCTCGTGAGATATTGAACTGAAATCCAATTGTTTCATACATCTATTTTCTCATCTCTTTTTTATTTCTATAAATTACTATTTTGAAAATCTTGCGATCAAGTTATTTCTGAAAATTAACTTGAACTATCTTCAAACATAAGTTTTGAGATTCTAAGTTCATGATCATTCAGAACGTCAATCCCATTGCTCTGAATATTTTCCTTGAAGATTCAAGACATAAAGTTTTAATTTTTTCTTGATATTTTTAACGTTATTTGTGCAAATTATTTCAATAAAAATTCATAAAAATTATAAATTGCAATCTTTAATATTTATAATAGAGGAACAATAAACTAAATTATTAATTATTACAAAAAATTATTTATAGCCATTAATAAAATAATAAATAACTCTATCATCATCAAATCATTTCGTATTTGATTACGTTTTATACAACAGGAAGATAAACAGAAGGTAGAAATATTTCGTGATTATTTTCTGAAAATCAAAGATAACATGATGGATAATTTTTTTTGTTTTTTGCGTCGTGATAATAAATTCATCATTTATCAAGTAATGAATCTGTGTTGATTAATCGGTAACAAACACGTTGCGTAATCAGGCATCGCGGATTATCGCTAAGATTGCGTGTTGGTCGAGTCAGTTGATGGAGAAGAAAGATCTGCAATACTTTATTCGATGGATCCAGGAACAGTTTGTAATTCCTGATAACGAATATATGCAGACCGTCGCTCGCAATTTGCAAATGATGTTGAGAATCAAAAGATATAGACAAGTATTTATCGAATGTAACGGAGTGGAAACGTAAATTTTGCTTCATTAATAAATGAATTCATTTTTTAATTTGATTCATCATTATATTTTTATTTTAATCATTTTCCTCCTACTTTTCTCAACTAATATTAAATTATTTTTAATTGATGGTGTTATAAATTTATGGTAATTTACAGTGCTGGTCAATTATTTTGAGTATAATTGTAATACAGTTGGCATAGTTCATGTAATACAGTTGGCATAGTTCATGTAATACAGTTGGCATAGAATAAATATCTCAATGAATAAGAAAAGTTAGAGTCGTTAATATTTAGTTACTCTGCATTTGTCAATAATTACATTTTTTTCACGATATACCAATAATTCTATATTAGATTAAAAGCTTAAATAAAAATATCATACCTTAATCTGTTAAATTGAGAGGAGGGCCGTGATTTTGGAATGTATAACAATGATGGGAATTCAAAAATATTAGGGATGTACCGGATTTGATTTTTTGAAATCCGGCCGGAGCCGGTTTTGGCCGGTTTTAAGATTTATGACGTGTTTAAGTAAGTAGCTACTTGTACAATCTGCCTATACTGCTCATCATCGCCCATTCATCCAGCATGTTATGGTTTGGGGGTGTTTCTCGCACTATGGCACTTCTGAGCTTTCTGTCATTGATGGAACGATGCGAGCTGCCAACTATCAGCAGACACTTACCAACTATCTTCTGCCTGCGATTGGACATTGATATAGGGATGGTCACTGTGTGTTTCAACAAGACAATGCTCCATGCCACAAGTCTCAGAGCATAATTCAGTTTCTGGATTAGTACAACTTCGACGTCATGGACTGGCCCTCCTATTCTCAAGATATCAGTCCTATCGAAAATTTGTGGTCGATTTGCAAACAACGCTCCAATCAAAGGAGGAATTGACAGCGGAATTGTGAGCTGTCTGGCATTCAGAGGAAATCAAGAACTCTTGTGTTACTCTCATTGAAGGGATGCCTCGTAGAATTCAAGCCGTTATTTGTGCCAGAGGTGGTCCCACTAAATACTGACTCATTTTTCATTACATTCCTACACTTAAAACATGCCTTGTACTTGCTTATCTTTGCATTGATGTTATTTCATCTTTCCTTTGTACACACATTAGTCTAGTTTGTTAATTACAGCAATTCTCAAGCAAAAAAATGGGAATGGAAAGTGATTTTTTTTTACATTTTTATAAAGTCCCTCGTAAAATAAACTTAATGCAACTGAATAAGGCATATCTTACAGAGATAGACATTGTAGTGACTTATATGTCATAGAAATTTGAAACTTGTCACTCATATTTGTGGAGATTTTTTCCGAAAAAGTGAAAAAAAAACTGCTTGTCAACGTTTCATTGAGCGATATTGTACTTCACCTGTCACACTAAATAATCGTTCAGATGGTACACTAGTTGGAGGTCATCCCAGGTACACTCGAGCTACTTTAGCTAAACTAGGAACTCTCTCTTTATTATATTTTCACCATTTCAGTGGATCTTCTGTTTGTGAGACCACGGGTTCAAACAGGTACTGGCATAATTCTGACTCGATGCCTGCAAATATGTGCTGTTGCTCAGTTGGTGTTGACTGGACGATCTCATCAACACAGTCTCAAAGTATAGAGCTCTCTTAGAGCTCCCGTGATTTCTTAGTTGGTGGTTTAAGAGACTTTGTTGATGTGGTGTTAGAGGAGGAAATCAACGTAGAACTTGTTGAATGAACATTCTCAATAGTATTAAAAGATAGCAGTACACTGGCATTTACAGCCGTCATATTGGACAAAATGTAATATACGATTTTGAAATTCAATTGTTATTCTTTGAAATACAATATTGTTTATTGAAAAAAAATTAATCGATGTACTTGAATTGTTTATTTCTTTATTAACGTTGACTAAATTTACGATATATATATATATATGTAGATATGCCTTATGACTCAAAAAATGAAGTAAAATTTAGAGAAAATTTAAAATTCCAGTAAATTTTAGAAAAAAACTGAAAAATTTCTAAAATTGACTTCATTTTTTTTCTAAATTGTACTCGAATTTTTCAGTTTTTCTAATTTTTTTTGCATATTTGTACACTCTTACAAAATCCGGCACAAAACCGGCCAAATTATGGCCGGAGCCGGATTTGTAAAAAGGACCAAAACTGGATCCGGCCGGATTTGAACCGGATTCCGGCACATCCCTAGAAGATATTAATGGGGCGTTTTCAAGTATACAGAATTGATAATGAATGAGGAAGATGTTCCTTAACCAAGCTTTGTCCAGTGAAGAAAAGCAGTCGAATGTCATCCAGGAGAGAATTTGTCACGCAAATGAAAGAGTGCATTGTGTAAAACACACTGCATTGTATTGTATTATTATACTGGGTCGATATTGATCAACGAGCATCAGAAAAAATTATAAAACTGCTTTACTATGGTCTCATCATGAGTCCAGTGACAATATTTTTAAGCAATAATCTTAGTTGAGAGTAACATCGAATGGTTCTGGTTCCTATTTAGAGAGGATTTTGCAATACCAAGTGATAAGCAAAGGAGTATGTCTGACGGGAAGTTATTCGTTTTCTTACTGTAATATTCCTATGAGAAATGAGCCTGCAATATATCTAGCTAGAAATCACTTCACCACAGTTTAGATAGCATTCATGTAGTGTACAATATTATAACGCAAATCAACTATTTATGTAACTATAACCGGAGAAATACCCATGTCTAAAGTAATGAAATATTTCGAAAAGGCATTTTATACTCAACCTACCTTTAAATGCTTTACAAATCAATAAAGTATGATTGGAATAATTCTTACTATTTTCTCTCGACTTTCACAATAATGATTAATAATTAACCTATGGCGGTATTATTTTTTTAATTATTTTTTTATCACATTCGTTTTTACACTGAAATTTCGGCGTTAAGTAAAAATGAATTGACTTATTTTTAATACCCAAAAAAGTTTATTAAAACCAAATAACCTTCCCGATTTCAGAAATTGAGAAAAAGGAAATCAGCTCAGTCTATTGGTTTTTGTGTTCTATATTCAAATTAATCATTTCTTTCAAAGATTTAACAATAATAATTAAAATAACTAGTAAATCAAAAAATTAAATTTTTTTATATCCATTCTTTATGCAGACAGAACTGTAATTTGTCAACAAAGTATTAATTAAAAAAATAAGTTCAAAAAAACACAATAAAAATTAATATAAACTACTTATAATTTATAATTAGATTTTTTCAATTAATATTGTTCTGGAACTCCGATTTTTTCCTTTTTCCCATTTTTTGGACCTCAAAAAGTTTTTTGGTTAAATTTTCACATTTTTTAATTAAAATTTTTAAAATTTTACAAACTTTGTTGGCAAAGTAGAGTTTTGTCTGCATAAAAAATGGATTTGAAAAATTTAATTGTTTGATTTACTAGTTTATCAATATAGTTCCTTTTCCTCACAATAATTGACGTGGTAGCCAAAATTAAGAAATTATTACGTCGGATTATTCGAAAACAAAATAAACAACATTATTTTTAATTTAGTGATACATTTTATTATTCGCGATTAACCGTCCAATTTTCCTGGATGTAATGCTGTCTAAGATTTTCTAATATTGACAATATTCTTTTAGTTTCATTCGAATTCCGATAAGTTTTATTTCGGTTGTGGTGTTCACTTAAATTTCACTTAATAACTGGAGATGTTTAGGAATCTTGTAGCCTAAGACATTTAGAATTTGTTTTCTTTTAGGCCAGAGAATGGGACCATGTCTATCAGCTAATACAGTATCCGTTTAGATTGCTTTTCTGTGTATTTCTTCAATTTAGCATTCATTACTTGCTTCAAGAAATAATGATAGAAGATACCGTCTGTACTCTATCATATTGTCACCATATTCTTTTGATCACTTAGAGATCGTTCTGTCTCTGTACTGGATTTTCAACGCAATTATCATGTTTACTTTCTCTTGTTATAAATGATACATTCATCTTTACAAAATCCTAATTCGCCCGAAAAATGGGATTCTGATTCTTGAATTATAGAATTAAATTTCAAATCTTCTATCTTTCAACTGTTCATTCAATTATAATGGGATATATTTATCGAGCTTTTTATATTTCTCATAATCATTAGATATAAGGTTGCCTCATAAGTTTTGTTGCAAAAAACACCTAAATATAATAAAATATAAAATATTTTATCAATCGTTCACGTCATGCAAATGCGAAAAGTAGTCGCCATTGTGTTCAATACATCTCAGCCAACGTCCAGGGAGGCTGTGTATTTCATTTTGGAAAAAAAATCACGCGGTTTCTTGTCAAACCAATGTAGAAGATCTTCATTGATATCGTTGACACCAGCATAATTCTTTCCTCTAAGTGCACATTTCATTGAAGAAAATCGATAGTAGTCAGATGGTGATAGATCGGGGAAGTATGGTGGATGTGGTAGTACTGTGATGCAAAGCGCATTCAGCTTGTCCTTGGCCTTAACAGCCGTATGCGTACGAGCATTATCGTGGAGATAATGAACATTGTGGTTTCCTCCATGGAGCAACCATATGTGCCTCTGCTGAACGGCGATAATGAGACGATCCAGCTGAGTACAGTAGACATCCGCATTGATTGTAGCATTTGGAGGTAAGACATCTAACAAGAAGAGTCCTTTACTGTCCCGAAAGACGGATGCAAGATGCTTTCGGTTTGTCTGTCTTCGTGCCGGTGTTGCAAGTGGGTTTTCATCCGATTTTCTCCATGATCTATTGTTGAAAGCGCCTTCGTTGTCCCAGTACACCAATATTTCATCGCAGGTGATGATTTGGGACAGGAAATCATTCCGGATGATAAGTATCCAATAGCTGTTGACAAATTCTTTTGCGATTATCCTTGTTCTGTTGCGTCAGAGCGTGTGGCACCCATCAATTTTCCTGGTATCGGTATCCCATTGCATTCAAGTGCCGCCACACCGTGGTTTTATCCTGATCAATTCCCTCTGCAATGTTCCTCGTTGAACACTTGTCTTCAGTCCGAAACTCGATTATCTTCTCGTCTATGTCAAGAGAGGGCCGCACTTCGCGGAATTGATCGTCTGTGTTAAAGTTGTTTTCACGAAAATTGGAAATCCACCTTTCACATGTTCTCTTTGAGACTGTCGCAACTCCAAGGACCGTGTTAATTTCGTCAGTCATCTGTCAGGGTGTTAAATCCCTTTTCCAGTAATAGTAAATTAATTTACGAATATCAGAGCGATTAAAATCCATTAGGATGATGAAAATGTGCGAAATTTACGAAAATGCTATTATTTTATTAAAACACAAATTCATTTAGAATAGAAAATAAAAATTATTGGACATAAGTAGATCGCAAATGCTATTTTATCTAATTGACATTTTATTACGGATTGCAAATATATAAGAATTATTTATGTGATCCAAGGATATTTGCAGTTAACATAGATATATGTGTGTGACAAAACTTATGAGGCAACCCAATACTTTTCATTGTTTTCTGTAACATACCCTAAGTTTTTCTACCACGGATAACAATATTTAACTGGTATCAGTTTCCACTTATTTAAGGAGAACATCGTAATCAGCAAGTACGAATTTTTTATTAGTAGTAATATCGCCAAAAGTTTTTTGAATTTCTAAACCAGTAATTCTTGAGTTGACCCCTTTATACAAAAAAATCAACAAATATTTGAGCTGTAGTAATATAGAAAACAACTTACTGAAGACTCAAAATATGATTCCGACCAGGTATTTCGTTTTACACAATCTAATAGATTTGGAAAATTATTTTTCTTTTAGTTTTTGAAAATTTTGAGGAATTGACCTTTAGTACTAAATCATTACGAATTTCACAGAAACACGCGGTGATGTATTTATTACAACTACATAATCTGATTCTTAGTCTCTATTGAAGAAAGACACAATGTTTCAAAAGTCAAAAAGCACAGAAACTTATTAATAAAATTTAGTTTAAAAAAATCTTGAATAAGTTTTCTCTAATCTTTTCACATTCCATTGATAATTCAATTAATTGTCTTCTAGAATCGTGAATGCTCTTAACGGCAAATTAAATACACAGATTCAATACCAATTGATCTTTTGTCTGTGGTGTTTGAGTTTTGATGCCGATACCGTGCCACAGATAGTCAAGTTGGTTTTTCAATGACATTCATGAATATTGTTGAATAATTATACTTCTACTTTCCAGAACTCCTCTTTTGATATCAGGTGTTTCTGACATTATTCGTCAAACGGAACGAGAAAAAATTATTCGAGTTTCTCTGGCTTTATTCAGGGTAAACTTAACAACCTATGTTAATATTTTTATCTGATTAAATATTTAATATTTGCAGTATCTACTGGAGAAATTAGCGAATCCAGTGCAAGTGCGTGAGGTTGCTCTGGAGATGGTGCAGTGCAAAGTGATGAAACTACTGGAATTGCTACAGCAGAAAGATTACAGTCACGACCCTGAAGTAACGGACGATTTGGCGTACCTTCTGGTTGGTTTTTATATTGAATTTTGTATTTATTTATAATTACTATTAATAATTCACTATTGTCTATATTTGTTAACGATAAGGACTTAAAATGCTGAGCTTCATTCCATCACAACTATGACCTGAGTTGGTCAATTATTCGTACCTTTATTAATTTTAGACGTAAATTAGCATATTTCAGTCACAATAACATCTTCATATTAAATGTCCATTCTTGAGGATGTCTCCGAAATCGAACATCATACAGATTTTTATAAAAACACAAAAGAAACATACTTTTTGATTAAAATCGATACTAGAAACTCAAATTTTCAATTGATCATAATTTTCTAAGAAACTAAAAATATGAATATTAAGAACATTTAGCCAATTTTCATTTGAATTTTCATTGCAATTACATTTGAGTCATTACGACTTTCAGAAGGTCTTTCAGCGTTTACCATAGTTCTAATTAGTTTTGTTATTTCAATTTGTAATCATAGTTATTCGAACAATTTTTCTAAGTCATTTTTTAAAATATTTAACCTCTAAAAAATATTAATTAAAAATAATAATTTAAACCATTTCTCAATAAATCCCAAAATAATAAAAATGACATCGAATTATTAAAAATGCATTTAATTTAAATTTTACTAAAAATATCATATGAACTTATCAAATGATTATTTTAATTATGTTCGAATACACAATCACTTTAAATTTAAATCAAAAATACCACTTTCCATCTGGGTGGGAGAATCACCATTCTAAATTCAACATACTTAAATCAATATACAGAATCAATGCATTACACATTCAATCAATTTAAAATATTCCTCACAATGATCATAAAATAAAAATACAAGTGAAATTAGTTTTTATGTCGAAAATTTGGAACAAATTCCGCCCTGTAACCCATGAATTCAACCCCAATCACATTGAGCGAGAGAAAAGGTTATATTTAATATTCATGTTTTTCTAAGATTTTTATTACTACATTCTTTAAAATAGTTATTTTTAGAAGCCTGTGTTAAGAAAACATTGTTAGATATTAGGTTGTCAAGTATGAAATTTGTAGGCCTTATTGCAATAAATTCTAATAGTTATAATTTGGCATTGACTTAACGTTCTGTTGCTCAGACTTTTTGTTTGATTGCTATGTATCTCAGGTATTGGAACATGAAATGCAGAAAAATGAAACATACAGAAATTTGAGGTACGAGTTCTTACGTGGAACCTCAGCATCAGAAACATTGTAAAACATCATTAGTGTTTTCGGATAAAATGCTACTACGCATCAGGCAGTCTCAAATTGGTTTTATGTAAACTATAATTTTTAATTAAATTACTATAAAAGCTTTCCATTTTTTAAGAATATAGATTGTATCCAAAATAAAAAAATAAAAATTATTGGTCCATGGTTTATTACATTCATAACTTAAAAGTTTTTAATCATTTTCTTTAAACTTATTTTCTTATAATCAATGTAAGTCGCATTGAGTTTTTTATTTATAAAATACAGCATAATATGCATAAATGTTAGGCTCAAATAGATCATTACTTCTGTGAGGAATATTTTAATTTATGAATGTTTGGGATATGATTGTATTAAATTTGGAATTGTGCTTCTCCTACCCATTTGGAAAATCGATGCTTTAGTGTACTAAGGATATTTGGTTGTTCTTATATGATCCGTATTATTGAAAGTTAAGGAAGTAATTAATAAACCGATAAACTTTAAATTAATATGAAATAATTATTAATGTTTAAATTTAAAATATAATTAATATTTAAATAAAACTGAAAAAATATATTTCAAATTTTTTAATAAAATCAATTTTAGAAAATTAAAGTTAAATAACATATCAAAATATTGTTTAAATAATCATTTAATAATCACTAAAACCTCAGCATATTTTCAAGAAAGTAGAAGAGGATGGTATTCGTACATTGATTTTGGACCAATAGTCTTAATCATCAGTGCTTCACAATTGGATAATGACTGAGAGAAGGTGATGTGTGCATCACTGATCATTAAGACTCTCGATCCAAAAATCAATTCGCAAACAACATCCTCTTCTACTTTATTGGAAGCTTCATTATGTAATTTTTTTAATACGGAATCCTTTCTTAAAATATTCAGAATTCTATTTTAAAATAAGAAATGTTTTTTGTTTGAATTGTTTTTGTCATTTAACTCTTCAAAGTTTTTTCATAATATCTTTGCACCAATCTATTGGATTCTACTTTTACTTAATTAATCTAGTGTATATAACATTCTAAAATTTTGTGGAACTTCATATAGATTTTAATTAAATTTAATTGATGAAAATTTAATAAAAATTAATTTATTTCTATAAAAACAATATGAAGCTTAGCCAGATATTGTCTAAACATTGTCGTACTGTTTTTGCAAGAAATATCTCTTCGCCAAACATAGATTATGGTGGTATCGAGATGGTAAACTGTATAAATGGTGTTTAATTGCGTTCTCATTTACGAATCATTGGCATAATTCTATTGATGATGAACAATAAAAATTTTCCTTTCGCAGGATAAATTATCATCGAGCGTACATGATGTGTCGTCAATGGAGGAATATTCAATCGAGCTCAAGTCCGGTCGTCTTGAATGGTCACCGGTCCATAAAGCTGAAAAATTCTGGCGAGAGAATGCCGATAAATTTCTTGATAAAAACTATGAATTATTAAAGTAGGTTAATGGCGGTAATTGTGAAATTACTGTATTTATTTGCCTAGAATGCTTATTAAATTATTGGAAGTGAGCAAAGATCCGATTGTTTTACAAGTTGCCATTCATGATATTGGTCAATTTGTGAGTCATTATCCTCGTGGAAAACAGTGAGTTTTATTCTTTAACTATTAGAAATTTATTTTTGTTATTAAATGGGTTTTAGCATTTTTAAATTGATGTGTTAAATGTTATCTAATTTCTGTAACCATATCTAATAGTTTCAAATCAATATCTAACGTTTTTTTGATAATTCATGCGAGATATCACAGTATCCAACGTTATGTACGAAGTAAAAGAAAGTGTTTTTGAATTAATTGCTCTTCGTATTCTTGAAATATCTAATTTTCAATTATATCTCCCCGAATATTTTAAAACTTATGGAAAGTAGAATAGATTCTTTATCTAAATGTTGGTTCTAGTAATTACTGTCTTAAGTCGTTTTATGGTTAATTAAAATTTGTTTACTGGTTTAATAAGTCTATTAAGAATTAAAACGAGATTTGATAGTTTAGTAGGTATGTACTGAATTCTTTTTTTTGAAATCCAGCCGGTACCGGAGCCGGAGTCAGAAATTTTTTAAATCCGGCTGGAGTTGGAAAAATTGAAAATATTTGAACATTTAAACAAAGCGATAAAGAAACATTTAAACAAATAAATGTCCATGTTAATAGTTTTCGACTAGACTTACGTAAGTGATTACATAATCATTCATTTCTTATATAAAAGTAATAAAAAAGAACATAATCAGTGATCTGATGATGAAGGTTAAACCGTCGAAATATATTATCACAAAATATATTTTTAAATGGCGTTTATTTGTTTATATATATATATATATATATATATATATATATATATATTTAATATTTTTGAATTAATATTAAAAATTCTGCATTTGATATGAAAAAATATCAATTTTTAATATGAAAAGTTATCGATTTAATATGAAAAAAAATATTTTTAAAATTAATTTCATAATTTTTCAATATTAATTTTTTTTTATATTTTTCTAATATGAAATAAATATTTTTTCATTTTAATTGTTGAATTTTTCATATTATAATTGAGAATTTTTCATATAGTTAGTGAATTCGGCTAACTGTTGCCGAATTCGGCATAACATTTATACATTTTTAATTAAAATTAATGCAATTAGAGATTAATATAATTGTGAAATAATTGTATAAAACGATTTACTTTTATAGAAAATAATTCATTTGATAACAGAAAATCAATTCTAAATGGCATCAAAATTACTGTAAAATATCGCTTCCATAATAAAATCTGTATAACTGCATCTGTAAACGTATCATTTTTGAGATCATATTTCAACATAATTTGTTTTTTATAAGCGCTTTATTTATGAGATTTTAATTCTTTGACAACATTAAGCAAAAAAACCGGCATCGAAACCCCAAAAATCCTTAAACTCCGACTCCTTGACTCCGATCCAACTCCGCAGCTTTGCAAATAACACAACAAAAATCATTTTTTAAATCATATAAGACAAAAATTTTTATTTAAAAAATTTTCAGCGTGGGGAATTATTAGAAGTTTTAGAGTATATACACCTCATAGATTTTAGCACACTTATTTGTATTATAGAAATCGTTTTTAAGACAAATGAACGGTTTACATCTTTTAGTCCAGTAAATTTCGAAATTTTCATGTATGAACGCAATTATCTCATGAGATATGAATTCAGCTTCAAAAGTTTATAATTTAACATCACATGGTAACATCTCACTTTTTTTAGATTTTTGCTGTAAAACATTAAAAACCATGTGTATTTTATACACAAAAATTTATTATAAAACAAAAGTTTTTTCTAATTGCCCAATGGCACTTTTCTGAAATTCTTGGCTTCAATTCGCCACTTCGGTACTCACTGCTAGCTCAACAGATCGGTCGGTTCTTCCTCCTCTTTTTTAAGAATGGCACCTTCAATTAATTGTAGAGTCCCTCTCGGATTTTGTTGAGGGTCTGTAATCGGATAGGTCGCGGGCACGTCTTCCGTCATTGAAAGCAGTCCATGCTCGTGTGGACCATTTGATGTTAGATCTCACCGCTGCAGTGGTAATGGCATTGGTCCGAGCGCTGATGAATATAGCATTCAGCGGTTCTCGGTTCTACGGGATCAATGTACCTAGAGCTCCTACAACGATAGTGAAAAATAAGACAGTGTGATCTTTTCATTTGTCTTTGATCACAGCCCGAAGAGGTTCATACATGTGTAGATTTTCAGTATTTGTATTTTCAAGATTTTCAACATCATCAAATGGACATTTCACATCAATTAGTACAATGCACTTTCTGTCGGCGAAGTGTACCTGCAGATCAAGTGTCAGTGGTATGTTTTAAATGCTTTGAAATATATTGAAGTGCATGTTAATTGTGGTTTTCAAAAAAATAATGAGAAAAACTGCATATAGTCGATTATGACCATTTGAATCAGCGATGTTGTTCTTGTTATCCAAAAATTAAAAAAAGAACGGTTCAGATGACCGTAAAACGGAATTAGTGGATCAAAATCTATGAAGTTCATATAGTTTCATCTAAATTCCTCAGTTTACCGTGGAACGTGTACCTTGTAAGAAAACAAGAAAGTAATCGAAAAAAATACGATGGGATGAATCGATTGATACTTATCAAACACCAGATAAACAAGTAATTTATTAATCTGTAATGTTTGGGTCGTAGAAAAACGAATCATAGATGGAATTCAGAAAAACATCAATAATTACCTTCAGAGTGTTATGGAGCTGTTTTTGAGGACTACATTGCTTATTCATCAACCCCAGGAAGAGAAGTTATAAAATTTGAAAAAAATGGGAAATTGGACATAGAAATAACGTTAAAACAACTTGATATAAGATGTAGCAGATCCCGACGATTATATTTATCAATCATGGAGAATATGGATTTATTCTAGGTGGTGAAAGAGGTTTTAGAATTTTTTTTCTGAAGTCAATGAAGTCGACTTTTGACTGGGCCTTTTAACTGTTTATCTCTTTCTAGACTAAATTTATATGAATATCCTCAACGTTCATCAAAGTTTTACAAAACTGACTATTAAATCTTTGACATGATTTACATGTGGTAACATCAAATAATTTTAAACTTAGTTTATGTAAATTTTGCTTTATATTATTTTTTCTATAAAATATCTTGGAGTACAGTGATACCAAACGTAAGTAACCTACACTTAATTATCATAATTTTTCAATCTGGCGGTTTTGTATCTGAAGGAAGCTTTATTAGATCGAACCAGTTTGTGAGATTGGGGGTCGTCCATGAACGACGTCACGCAAGAGGGGGGCAGAATTTTGTGGCGAAGTGTGACGTGGGGGAGGGGGGTTTGGTAAATGTGACGTCAAATCGAAATGCTTAAGTATTTAGTGAA
>MQRK01201695.1:8433-22983 GCA_001938485.1 Girardia tigrina
ACCTACTATTTTAATAGTAGGTGGAAAATTTTTTGAAAACTTCATTACACCTACTATTTCATGTCCACCTACTATTTGATGTTATCCGTTAGCTATTTCAGATTCTCTTGAATAAGTTTAATACGTACTATAAAATTTTCTAAATGCAAGGCGGATACTACCGCTAGTACTACATAAGTTAGGAGAATATTTTATCTTTGCGTATTTATAAATACTTCATTAGACATACAATGTCAAAGGTATACTTTTTCTTTTTGAAATAAAAATTTATTAACGAACTTCTAGGTCATCTTACAAAATTAAATATTTCGAAAGGTGATGATACTGAGTAAGTATTTAAAGTAGGAGGAACAGGATTATTAAATCGACTTAAACGTTGCAAACTCTGTTCTCCATTGTGTCGCAATCATCAATGATAATGAAACATGACGAGATTTATCATGAGTTTCAATCACATTTAGTCACCTTCTATAAATCGTTCCACCAGGAAGTTCGATCCCTCCAGAAACGGAATCCCCCAGAAACTGAAATCCAGTCTGATTCTCAACAAGGCTCTTAAACTTAAAAATAATGATATTCTAAGATTTGTTAAGTTAACCAATTTTGTTTCCTTATCAATCTAAATAATACTAATTTTTATGACTTGAAGATTCTTCCAATTTTCATGAAACGTGTTCTACGTAAACGTGAAACGTACTTCCGAAAATAATTTAATATTCGATAATATCAAATATTTTATATTTCAATTAAAAATCAAATGTTTTTCATAATTTAATTTTTTCCATCAATAATTTAAGCAGTTAATCACATTTATAATTCAAAATAATAATTCAATTTTTTTGATGTTTGATTTTTATTATTAAAATTTAAAAATTGTTTTTTTTAAATTATATACATATATTCTTTTCTATTTTTTCTATTCTATTATTATTTTTAGAAAACAACAAAAAAAATTCATATTACCATCAATTTCATTTTAATAAATATTAATTAATTTTACAATCTTTTTTTGTTCTTTTATTTAGTAAAAAAAGCAAGAAAGAAAAAAATTTATTATGTTTTTCTTTTAAAAGTAAAAAAAAAGAAAATAATTAATCAATATAATATAACATGTTAATCAATCAAAATTATAATTTGCCCATAGTTTTATAAACATGGCTAAATTCAGTAGAAAAAAAATCTGATAATTTGTTAGATAAGAAATAGCAAAGAAGTTTACGTATCATTAGGTTGAAAATTAATTTCAATTCTAAATTAATGGATAAATAAAAAGAATCTATGTTCAATTTTATTAAAGAATTTTTCGCAACAGCCCGAGCAACCGTTGGTCAATGCACACGGGATTGGCAGCAGATATTTCCAGGTTGCCTCCGATGTCCTGACTTCCCCGACTACGGCATCATGCTATTAATAATACCGGATCAAAAGCCGGCTGGATATTGGTCTGACATTTCTGTCGAGTAAATATAAATTTACAACAGAATGCTGTATAATGTCTATTTTGATCATAATAAATCTGATTGATCATTAATCGAATTTGCACTTAGTTAATTTTTAGCGATTTTCACAACAATTTCTTTCGTTTTTTCTTCGTTTTTCCCTTAAGAATTTAGACTTAATTTGAATGAAAATGCAACCAAGAGTGCAAAGATTGGGTATTTTCTTTCGAAAGAATATTAAATTTCTTTTACTAAAAAATAAAACATATTTGAGAAACAAAAAATAGATGTTAAAATAATATAATTCGACGGATCTACCGTCATCTTCAGGTCACTAATTAATAATCAATTCACCTGCATATAAATACAAAAATGACGATTGTGTAATCGATTGCATGAAATCATGCTAATCGAAAATACTCAAGAAGCTGGTTGAGACTGCCGATTGAACATTGATTTTAGGGCAACGTGACCTAATTAACAATGCTTCACACGACACTCTCTCCCAATAACTGTCAAAATACTTACATAGAATTTTGAAATTATCAATATTAACATCACATTTACATTTTACCTATGTTCTGCAATATTGAACTTATTCTATTTTCTCTGAGAGAAAATATAAATTATTCTTTTTTGATAAATTTAATATTAAAATAGATTAATAGTTTTTTCTAACGTTTTTAAAGTGAATATATTTAGAAAGAAAAGTAGTTTTTGAAATAACTTTTCTTTACCAATGTCTCAAGTTTTTATATCATATTCTCTAATCAACCTCTTCTTTAAAATTCCCAGACTGGAAATTATTTCACTAGAATTTGCTTTTTAAATTGTTCAAGTATTTTTTAATTAGGTTTACTTGAGTGGAAAGGAGTGAAGGATACATGGTCCATAAAATCGTCGTGAAAATATTCCTAAATTGTTCTGAAAAAACCAATTTCTTTTATATAATTTATTCACTTATTACAATAAGTTACTGAAAATTATAAAATAAAATTCCTAACAAATATTTTTAAAATAAATTATTCAATTTGTTTTCTATTAAATGAATTTATAATTTGATTATTACCAATTTCGGTATCATTTGAGATTTTCACGTAAATTAAATTTGTAAATTTGATATCAAAAAGCTCTATTTCATTAAATTTATTCACAAATCAGACCGGTTTCACCATTACGACATCTTCAGTGAAATTCAATACAGTGAATAATTACTATTTATACAGTTGAAAAATGAACCTAATAATAAACCAAATAAATAGGAAGTCTAATATAGAAAACAAAATATGATTCAAATGGAATATAATGTACAGAAAAAGAATTATTCCTTAAATTCTTTCTTACTAAATTCTTTTTGATAATGTAAATAAGTAAAGAATTTCATACATGAAGAAAAACCTGGACAGAGATATTTATTGAGTTGAGTTATATTTATGGCGAAAATAACCCTTCTAAACGATGATTTAATCCTTTTCAAGATAATAAAAAATTTTGTTTATGAAAAGCCAACGCGATAATGGTTACAAAACATTTAAAAATTCAAAAAAATGTGCAGAATGAATAACAAGTAACAAACAGAAAACTAACAATACTTGTTCGGAATTAAAATTGTTATTATTATTGTGAGGAACGTTTTGAATTGTTTTTTGTTTTATATTGTGCATGTTGTATGCTGATTCAGATTGTCTCTCCTACCCAGATGGAGGATTGGTATTTTCTTTGATTCCTACTAATTAAAAATAATTTAATTTAATTTTACAGTAAAAGATTTAAAATAATTTTCGAATGTAATATTTAATCTTTAATGTAATTTAAAATTTTAATATATTAATTTAATATGTAATTTTGAAAAATTTTTAGATTTAATTTTAACCAAATCTTTATAATTAATAATTATTAATAAATATTTTTTTATTTATTGTAAAATTAGTATGAATTTAAAACATATTAATTAAAAAAAATGTCGAACAGTGAAAGTGGTCTGAATAATTGTTGTCATGACAATTCTGCTTGTGATGGTAATAAGATTTTAAAAAATCATTTTGATATTGTTAATAATAATTATTATATGTTTTCGTTATACATAGTTATTATAAAATTGTATTCCAATTTTCAGTCTACCTCTCTCTCTTTCTCTCATCTCAAGGAGTAAATGAAGACATTTAAAGAATGACAATCTCTGATATTTTATTCAAAATTTATTTTTCAAAACTTTTTTTAAGATATTTATTTTTAAAATAAGATTTATTCATAAAAAAATCACATATAATACAACAATAATTATTTTGATAGTCACTTTCAAATGGATCTACGACAAATTGCTGCGAGCAAAAACGCCGCGAATAAAAACGGCGTGCGTTTAAAAAACCGTTAAATTATTGGAATGTTAATATGAATTATGATAAAAAATCTTTTCTCGTAATATCCAATGTATTTGCTAAATTTAAATTGTTTACATATAATCAAAATAAAAAGAATACAAATAAAGTCCTTGATACGATAATAACTTACATTTTTGGGGACTTGAAGTGCAATAATTACCCCTCTTATTAAAGAATGTACTAGTTGATAAATCAAGATCCATTTACTACTTTGTTAAAAGACTGGGTACCCAAACTTTTCAGCATCGGACAGGACGTTTTCACACACGGACTTTACACGGAAAATTTAAATACCACAATACTAAAAATTTATTTATTTATTTAAAAAGTCAATAACTGGTCGATATATATTTGATAAAATTTATTGCACAACATAATTTTAAATGAAATACCAAAATTGTAGTATAAAGAATCAATATTACGTAGATAGCCTAATTTATCAACTATATCGTAATTATTTTGTACAGCTCTCGATAATTGATTGTTTAGATTGATGTGACTTCTTTTTGCGACTTCCAAACAACCAGATCGAAAATTGGCCTGAGTTAAACGATGACAGCCAATATCACACTAGGATGACAGCAATGAAAAATTGAGTTGAGAGCATTATGAAAACCTTCGCAGTAATTCGTAGTTTTTGACGTCTCAATGGCACTAAAATAATTCCAAACTTCAACTTACTTCTTTCAACTTAAATGTTTTTTTTGAAAATTTTTTACGAGTATTTCTTATAATTTTACAATAAATCTGGAATAATATGTTTTAATTATTTCAAAATGATAAGTTTAAGTAATAATTTCTGTATAATCGTTTCTATAATCATTCTATATTATCATTTTTAATTTTTTCCAGTAAAAAAAGTTTTAAAAATTACGATTTTAAAAGCTTCATAAATCTTTTTTTTTATATTATATTCTCCATTTCTATTTTTTTTCGTATGATATATATAATATCGAAATTCGTTAAAATCCGGTCCGGAAATGTTCTATGCGGAAAAGTCATAGAACCAAAGGACAGATAACGAAATGATAAAAAAATTTTTAAGAAAAATCAAAAATTATAAATGTTTTTGAATTTTTTCAAATATCTTTGGGAAAGATTTCAAATTTTATGGTAAAATGTTTTCAATAAAATTTTATTATTTCTACTATATTTTTCAAATGCTTTTCAAATCAATTAACAATTTTTTATTCCAAAAATATGTTTATTATATATTGGGACTATTTAAAAGAAAATCATTGTAATAAAATATTTTCCAATAAAACATTTCATCCTTAAAAGAAGAATAAATTGTATTATTGCGGCATCTCAAGTAATTCGTCACTTTATTTGCAGCAATTACAAATTACTAAAATGTTAAAGAAATATTAACGATCTAATTGATCTTTTAATTGATCTATTAATTGATCTTTCCCATTTCAGGTTAATCAAATAATAATAAAAATTATATTATATTTTTAAACAGCTGTCTGAATCTTCAACACATCGCACCACATCGTTCAGAAAATTTTATCCTATATTTTATGTTTATTAATGATTTAATTATGATTAACATTTTATTAAATTTATATTTTAACGAAAAAGAAATATTTGTCGTAAGATAAATAAAAGAAAATTTATTTCAATTATTAGATTTTTAATGACATAAAATTTTTTGGCCATTAATGTCGTTCATTCATAAACATTAACAAACTACCACAAATAAACGAACATTCTTTCAAAGAAGAACTTTTATTTCAAAAAAACAGAATTTTAAAATTTACGAAAACTGTTTTTTTTAAATAATAAATTAAATTTGCTAAAACAGATCGTGTTACGTATTTTGAGACAAATTGTACCCTTGATGGACTAAGCTGGATGAATCAGGAGTATCATGATTGTAACATAGAGTCTGTAGGTCTTCATTTGACGATCTCGTAATACTAATCCCGAGACAACTTATATTATATCAAATAATTCAATACGTTTATAAATATATAGCTAACTAAAAAGATATTCAACATTATAAAACATTTTGATTTGCTAACTTTTACTTGTTATTATTATTTTATATAGGGGCCTCAAATGTAAGCACTCTTTGAAGGATATTAAAAACATCGTTTATAAAAATAGAGGAATAAAGAACACGTCATCCAATATTTTCCATTTCAATTAAAGACCCTTCTAGACCACACACAGATGACAACGATCTTCGATAAAATGGATGGCAATATGAATCATATAAAGTTTTAATGTCGAGAATTGTTGGTGGTCAATGGGGCAAGGTCGGGACTGTAGGTAGGGTGTGGTAAACTTCGATCTCCTGCAGCTCTTGTACTTTACCACGAGTCAAAAGTGCAGTTCGTGCCGACGCATTGTCTTGTTGTAGAACTCGGTTGCAATTGACCAATGCCGGATAACACTCACATAGAATGGCATGGACTCTGTCCATTTGCTGAGTGCAGAGGTTGGAATTTACAGTACGTCCCTCCGGAACCAGCTCGAGGTAGATTACACCCTTGAAATTCTACCATAAACAGAGCATAACTTTTCAATCGAAGCGTCCTTGTTTAACAACGGCTTTGGCGTGCATACCAGGGTAGAGCCACTGATTTTCCTTCTTGGAATGACGGGAAAATATCAACATTTCATCCTCCATCACGATCTCTCTGAAGAAGCGCATGTCATGTGGGTGAGCAAGCAAATTTTTGTTAGAGATTAAGTCGTTGTTGAGCTAGAGTGGCTGTCAGTTAGTGAGGAAATTGTCGACACTGACTATTGGCAAGGAAAAGCTGATGAAGATGACTTTGAATAGTGGGTTGCAAAGGACCAAGCTCTGTTGATATCTCCACGTTCTGGTGAAGGACTGCTCTTCCATAGCTTAAAGTAGAGTATCATCATCAACAACAGATGGTCACCCAGAGCGAGGTTGGTCTTCCAAATTGATGTCACCACTTGAGAAATTATCCTTGAATCAAAATTGTGACACTCGAACACTGACCGTACCTTCACTTTCCACATCACATATTTGCCGGGCTGCAGCTTTTGTTGGAATTACGGGAAAATATCTACATTTCATCCCCCATCACGATCTTTCTTTTCTCGAGTAATGTCACAGAAGGACTTGAATTCTGTATTTTTCGCTCTCCTTAATCTGATAAGAATAAACAAACAATCGTTTAATGAATAAACCAACATTATACAAGGAGATTTTTAAAGCATATCGACAACATTTATTCGAACTGAAGATTAATTAGATGACGTATTTGACGAAATTCAATAACAATATTCAGATGTCTGTTTCACGTTCATGTTCATATTTACAATTATCTGAAAATAGAAATCACCTGTTTCGATTTCAGTTAATACATCAGTTAAAGGTGAGTTGATATATCCTTGCGAACTTCATTGGAATATCAGCACATTTTTACAATAATATATTAAATGCGTGTCGATTTTTTCAACTTTTACTTTTCGCAAATGAGGAGTGCTAAAAACTTTGCAATATATATAATGTTACAATTATTGTAATCTACGCTGATTTTGCTTGGTTAATGAGCACGTACAAAAATGAGGATTTTTGTACATTGCTGTGAAATTTCCAATTTCATATTTAATAAATGCTATTACTAGCATTTCAAAAATCTGTTTTTATAAATTGGAGTTTAAAACTTCATTGTTTAAATATGTAAAGAGTCCGTAATTTTAATGTCCTTGAGAAACGAGTATATGGAAAGTAAAAAGTTTTATACTTTTTTGTAAACGTTTAATAATAAAGTTTAAGGATGAATAATTTTCTTCTCTTTTAGTTAAGAAAAAAAGAGAACAAGATAATCCACATTCGCTCATATAAGTAACCCTATTTCAAATACAGCAAGTAAAGTTACAACAGAAGCCTATAGTTGATGTTGCTTACCAGTTATCAAACGTTTGGACTGGTATTCATTCAGTGAAATGATAATGCAAACTCTTCTTTCTTCAAATGATAAAGAAGAGAAAAAATCTTGTGTACATAAAATCATTGACTTAAAGCGTGCAAAAGAAGTGGGCCATATCTCTGTACGCCCGAAGAAGACACCTTTCATCAATATTACAACTGATTGATTGGTCTGTTGATGTTTACAAACTTTTTTACTGACTTGCCGGCTTACTACAACAAAAATTAAGAAATTCGCCAAAGCACCAAAGAAAGTTCCATAATTGGCATTATCCCGTTCAATCAATAGAAATGTCTTTGAAACAATTTTCTGAAGCAGATTGGAAGGTTTATTCGCACGAGAAGCGTGAAGATTTCGTCAGTGGACAAGAAGCAAGTAGACTGCTGATGAACAAGAATTTTAAATTCAAATTATGATTTTTAAATTTTAAAATTTACATATAAAATAAAGTTATACAATTTATTAAACTTTTTATTTTCCAAATCATTTCGTTAAAATATTATAAATTTTATCTAGTTTTTTTATGTATTTTACATTTCTTGTATATAAAAATGACGTTTTTTAAAGTTTTATAAACTTAATGTATTTTAATGATTAAAGTATTTATTTAATTTTTGTTAAAATTGTAAATTAAACAAAATCAGTAAATTATTAAATGAATTATTATTGAATTATTACTCCTCATCATGATCGGTAAACAAAAGCTCCCGTTCATCAATGTCGATTAAACAAAATCAATATCCAAATATCTCAAAATTATTGAATATTGTCTGAATGGAAGAGTTGACCCCGACTTAAGCATAAATTTGGTTGATGTCAACTACCAAAAACACCCAACAGATTATGTGACCTGCCTATGTGTTGCCTTACAGAAGTGGATTACAAGACCCTGCTTTTTCGATACTGGCCAGCTCTACAGTAAAGGAAAGCTTCGGACACTTTATACTAGAAATGGAATTAAGTCAAATCTAGCTTTCCAGGAACAGCACGGGTTGATTCGTCCGACTGGCGTACACAAGTTACCTTATAGTTTCGTGACAGTAAATGAAATACATCGTATTACTTGATTTGTATAAATGACTTCTTCTTTTGTTACACTTAGTAATACGATTTGCCTTTTATCACTTTTTAATCACGGTTTTTGTAAATGCCTTTCCTACCCTAACGCTTGAAAACTGTCCGTCTCAGAAAACATTTGAACACTGATTCCATGAAAATATTATATTATTTTTTTCTAATATTTTTTAAATCTTTTAAAGTTTCAGCGGAATAAAAATGATAAATAAGTATGGTTCTCCGAAAGTCATGTAAGAATATTGCAAAAACAGAAACTATTAATTTTAATTAGAATTTAACAGTTAAGTAAAGTTTGTCAGTGTTTGTTATATTGTTGAGGTAATATCCTAAAATTTATAATTTATTATGTATTTGTTTTAAATTAATAAATATTATTAAATAATTATATTTTTTATAGATGGAATATTTATGACAAGAAAGTATAAAATTATATTATTATATAAATAAATAAAGAAAATAGAAAACTTTAAATAAAAAAAAAGAAAAAAATAAATTTAGATTGATTTAAAAAGAAATGATAAACAGAGAAATAAAAAAAATAAATATAATTAATTAAAAAGGTCATTATTAATTAAGTAGTGCAGTTTTCTTTGAAGTTTATAAGTTCACAAAGAATTTATTTACAAGTAAGAAGTTTTTAAGTTCCAAGATCAAAGAGTGACGGAAGTTATTTTGAAAACCGATCAGATTCTGAATTTATATTTAAACGAGTTGAACCGAAATCAGAATAGAATAACCAAACTGAATTAAAAAATACAGTTGAATCGAAAGGTTCAAGGCAGTTAAAAATCGTTGAAAGAAGCTTGGAACCATAAAACAAAAAGTAATCAAAAAAATAATAATTGTTAAATACTATATTAATATATAACACGCTGTAAAGTGTGTGGTCGAATTATTAAAATCTGTAAGCAAACCGAGTTGTCGCTAAAGGCTCTCGGTCTATAAATATAAAATCGGCCAGGGGCCAAATAAAATACTTTCTTTTACTTTTAAATTGTAACAAAATTGTACATAATAAATATATTTTATAAAGAAAGATAAATTTTTGGTTATTTCCTAAAACACATCAAACACTCAACAATATGACTTTCTGTGGATTTCAATCTCGTCGAACTTTTGAACCCCTTTAGTTTTATAAATATGTTATTTAACTATCAAACTGACTTTATTAATATTATCTTGTTTAAGGGACCCAAAGTATTTTCCAAAACATCCTTCATCCAATTAATACATTTGTGTACATTTACGCTCGGAAAAGAATTTTTTAAGTTTGAATATTGTTTTAAATTTACATTTTTGGAATATATAAAAAAAAACAAAATAATTATTATATTTTTAAAAATTCCATTAAATAATTAAGTATGATAATATTAATTTAAAACAGCTAAAGCATAATAATTTCATTATATATTTATATTGTGTTAAAATGAAGTTAAAAATATTTTTTTTAATTTCATTTAAATGATTTTTAAAGATAATTGATTTAAATAATTTATTTCAACTTTTCGATAAACGTTTATTTACGACAGCATATTCTGTGAAATTGAATAATCAATTAAAATATTCTAGAAATTAATAAAAAAATAATATAAAAATAAATATTTCATGTTTCTGTTTATTTAAATAAAAAAAATATTTCAAAATATATCGCCTTTAATTTATATATAATCACATTTATTCATTCGGTAATAATCTTTGTGAATAAATAAATAAATATGAATCCAATTGATTAAAATAATTGTTTATATTATCATTATAAATTTTGTTATATTATAAAACAATTTACTTTAATTTCACTACAAATGAACATTAAATATATAATAAATAGTTTATAAATGACTGTTTTTATTTTCATAAATTGAATAATTTTTTTAATATTTTAAAATACTTTTTATATTTAAAAATATTTTTTATATTTAAAAATATTTTTACCCGAATATCAGGAAGAGAAATGTTGCATGTCAGTAAGTATTAAAGGAAGTTTATTAAGCAATCTTACATATTCTGACTGAGAAAAATGTAAATACTCGGCTACTAAGCAGAGAATAGACTCACAAATTAACACCATGACACTATGTTACATAGAGTAGCTAAATCTGTCTATCAGGGATCATATTGATAATTATTTGCATCTCTTAAAGCAGGAACAATTTAACTACAGTCATTAATGGTTTTATAATAAAATACATGCGTTTAGGCAAAAATTATTTTGTAAAGGATTCCAACTTTAGACAATTTGTGTTGCAGAACACCTCAAGAAAAACTGTTTAGTCTTAAGTTTTTATTATAGTTCTTGCCATATCATATTTTAACAGTTTTTACTGGGCACCCACTTTCTGACAATGCCGTCAAAATGAAACCTATTTTTTTGAAATGCATCTTTTCAAACAATACGGGAAATAACTTTTAGTATCAATACCCTTCAATGAATAACTCTGGTTGACCACTGTACACGTGCACAGTCACAACTTGATCTATAGAAATGGGACTATGATTATCATCAAAATAATGAGTTTATGAATCAATCTATTTGCCGTGCTGAAAAGAGTAAAAGTTAAACTTGGTGGAGCGAGTGATAAAGAAGAATAATGTTTATCTCAAAAAGGTATTTATCCGATAAACCAGTTACATCTGGAGGTGGGGGAAGATGGAGCTACACCACGGATTATTCTTCGTGTGAGCCCACTTCATCTATTAATCAATGACTGGGCACCCATTTTGGTGCCCAGTTACTATGTTAAAACATTGTCTGGTTCATGTTACTTATAAAAAACCCATTGAAAATCAAATTAAGAAAAACAGAACAATAAACAATAATTTGGCTTTGAAAAACTTCTTTCCATGTTTTACAATAAACGTTATATCATTTCTTTTCTATGAGAAGGATCAAATCCGCATGTTGGGATCCTTTGATTCTTCGACTCATGATCTCACCCAGGCCAATTAATGATTTGGGCGCAGGAATGCGTGGAATTCACCCATATGTTTTAAAGTAGAAAATTATTTGATTATTATTTCAATGGTTTTGATATTAATCAATTAAAAAACGAAACTTTTAATTTGTTTTGACCCTTGAATTTTGCTAATTTAGATTTATTTTCCTGAAACTATTTGTAGCTTAAATTTTAATCTTAGTTTAACCCAAAATTGGTCATGGAGGATATGAGAAGATATTTATTGAGAGATGGTCAACGATTAAAGAGTTAGATCATTCACCCTTTGCGCCGTTATTATTTTTAATATGATCTTTGTTTTATTGTTTAATAAATGTTGGGTGTGATATTATTAGTGCTGGATATTATATGATTATTTTAATTTTATTAATTTAAATTCATGTGTTTCATGGTATGCTTTAGAATCTGAGTTTATTTTGCCCCAACATATTATTTAGATATTTCTCTCCTCTAAGTGTCTCTAACTCACACTCATTAGACATCCATATCGTACCCCATCAACCCATCTGGCCCTTTTATCTCGTCAGTGAAGCTGATGAAGTACCTATTGGGTCGATAAAAGATCGATAAAAATAAATTAAATAAATATGAAATTATAAAAGAGGCTGAGCAAAAGTTTTCAATTAAAAAGGATTCTTGATTTACAAATTGTATGGCTGACATACCGAAATTCTATTTCGATTTCGTTACATTCGATAAAATCTCGGAGACAGCTATGGACTCGTATATCGATGTTATTGGTGTCGCTTATTCAATCTCGGAAACAACTACTTTTAATAATAGTTGAACCAATAGAGACTTATTTAAACGAGAAGCAACTTTAGTTGATCAATCTGGATTCAGTGTCCAATTTAGTGCCTGGGGAGAGAAGGTTAAATTGTTAGATGACCTCGAGAATCCTATTGTTGTTTGTTAAAACGCTGCAATAATAGAGTTTAATGAACGTTATTTGTCATCAAACCAGAACTCTACTCTCTTCTTCAGTTCAACCGATGTTCCTGAAACTGAAAATTTGATCAAGTTGTACAGCGAGTAAGGGCATAAAGTACCATGGTCAATTATCTACAGGAGGAAATTGGCCAATCAACACGAAAAAGAAACTATTGAGTGAGAAATGAATTTATTTTTTCACCGAACCAAAGACCTCTCACTCCCATCATGGTGCTGCGGCAATGATGCGCACTCTCTGTCATCATCGGATGAAACTGTTTAAATGTTCATACGAATCTTATTTCAGGAAATTCGCGGAGCAAACAGAATTCAATCGACAAGAAGAAGAGTCAGAGGGATTCAAATGCCATTTATGCCGAAAGAACTACAAGACCAAAGTATGGCTCATCAGATATCTCTAAACAGCGCACAAAAGTGAAGAAGAACAATTATTCCAAATCTTTCCGAGCAGAACCAATCAGTCCAGACAATCAGAAGAAGGGAATCAATCACTGAACGCGATACCAGAATAAAACGCAACTCAAGTACCAATCGTCGATCCGAATGCTGCTTCGATAGGAGAGTCAGAAGCGAGTCCTTTAGAAACCCATCTGGACTACCGCCTTACGAAACTAACTGTGAGAGGAACCTTCAGATGCCCGTTTTGCAGATGTGTAAATTCCACGTACACAGTCAAAGGGATGCAAAATCATGGGACCACTATCAATGAATGGTCGTTTCTGACTGGATTGCCAAAGCGTGCGCGTTAGCGAAAGGCCTACGTCCCCGTAAGAGGCCTATTGGGGGGCTTATAGATTTATTAGGTTTGGGTGGATCATCTAAAGAGCCTATCGGCTCAATACTATTTTTGAAAGAAATGGGAGGCTCTAAAAAAATTAACATTGTGATAAGTACATCATGTGTAAATTTCAATATTTAAGTATATTTTTTCCATAATATATTGTATCAAAATTATTTTTATTTAATTTTCAACTTTTTTAAGTATGTTTATTTATTATTTATATTAGTAATAAATCTTAGATTTCGAGAATGTTTTATAAAATTATATGTCATTTTTGATATTTAATTCATATTGAAATTTAACCCTTCGTAACATGGTGTGACACTTCTGTAACAAACGGTTGTAACTCTTACAGGATCTCTAACTAATAACATTTTAAATAACTGTCGCATATCTGTTACACACCGATCTATACAACATCGGTGATTTCTTAGTACCTACAGGTGGCGTTGGTGGTAGGATGATGAATTTGACAGTTCTCTCTATTGAGTTCTATTGAGTAACGAAGGGTTAATATAAATCAAATTTAAAATTATGTTTCCCGTTTTGAAAAAAATAACATCTTTGTATTACAATCTTATTTAATTTTGCTTATATTTCTTAATTTAAAATTACTACAAATTTTGTCTAATAGTTAAAAAATGTTTTTATTAAAAGTATATTTTTGGAAAAAGAAACTTTTGTATAAATTTTTTAAAATTTATTAAAAATAATCGAAATCGGTGTTAATTTAATCATTTAACGACTTGTACGGTTTTCGATCATTGTCATCGCCTTCCAGGCGTCTTTAGGCAAAGGCGCTACACCGACAAAATTGTATTGATGCGCGCTATCCAGATTGACCACGATCTTAAATGGATTCACTGCGGTTCCTCCGCAATTTCACATTGAAAAGCGTGACCGACAAACAAACAAACACGTTTTTTAGACAAACGACTAATTAGACGTTTTAATATATATTGTGATAGAGTAGTTCAAGAGCTTTAAAAATATATAACACATGTATATAAAATATGTTTATTTGGTAATAAGAAACAATTGAACAAAAAG
>MQRK01201701.1:5389-16516 GCA_001938485.1 Girardia tigrina
ATATCAAACTGTTAAGCTACACATTTTGGCAAAATTTCATTAATATATTTAATACCATTCAAGAGATATAGCCAATTTTCACTTCGTCCGGTTATTTTTGAGCGCTACTGTATGTACAAATTTACTAAATTCGCCATATTTCAGTCCGAACCGAACCTCTATTTCTGAACAGCATTGTTGTATTCGTTGTTAACACGATATCTTTGCTATAATATTTGTAGTTTTCTTGACATAGAGTTTGTTTATTAATTGATTGTATTTGTAGAGACAAAATCAAAAGACTAATTTTGAGACTAAATAAGAATTAATTTTAATCCACAATACTTGAGCTCGACTCATATCTTGCGTATAATTTCCAATTAATAAAACAAATACTGTTTTAATTCATTCCGCAATTCAGATTCCCTCATTCCATCAAAGCACACAAACACAAACCTTCTGCACATGAAGAACATTGCAACTTCGTTGCGTAGACCTGATCGCACACAAAATAGTTGAATAGCTTGATGAGGCCATCCTTCTGGAGTTAGATTTTGTTGTTCTTCTACTTCGTCAGGTTCTGTTCCATCGAATCTAATCCCATCGATTGTTACCGCTCGCGATGCATCTGTAATCTCTTTTCTTTCCTGAGGTCGCTGGATGTAGGGCCGTTGTTGTGGTACCCGTCACACCTGACTAATGTGATATGGCATACAATTTATTTTCACTTGATGCAGTGATGGTACCGCGGTTACTTTCGCATGTCTACATTGTGACATGCAAGTGTATGGCGGAGCTGATTAGACAAAAATTTCATCCCAGATCATTAACTCCTTCCCCAGATATCGGTTCCTGGTTTAACTTCCCGTTCTGCGATTCCGGCTGTATCAACGCGAAGTCTTTAGGCATCATTATACCAGGTGACCATTTCGCACACTTTTTTGCCACTCCCAGCTACCATCCTTTTTATTTGGTAACTGCACTCCACAATGCTGTTGTCGCTTGGTCGGTTTACACATCGAAGCCGCGCAGTGATTCAAGCTCTTTCGAATAATTTCGCCGCACCAGCACCCCTAAAATTGCAGTAGTTATCTAATGTTTGAATAAGCTGACTCTGCGCTTAATCAAAAGTTCACTGAGTGTTTGGGATCTTCTCGACTCCTTCTTGGACAGTGCTACTGTGGGCTACTTGTGAACTGTTATGAACTGAATTTGCCATGTTCCGATTTCACTGCTGCTTTAAGAGCCCGATTTGCCACCTCGAGCTCGGGCAAGTTTATGTGGGCGCTGTCTTCTTTCTTCCTGAGTCAACAAGCATCTTCAACAATGGTTCCCGCAATTTCGACGCATACTCAACTGCAATCGAGATGATGTCACACCACACCCGTCCCTTCTCGACTTTCGGTACTACCCAGGTGCCTCGGGTAGGATTCTCTTTTTTAACTCGCTCGGCCAATTGCTTCTCAATTGAAGCCGCATATGGTTCGACATCGGCATCCCATTTTCTCCAGCCGTTAATCTGTTTGATCATACTACAAACCGGCCGCAACATCCACAAACTGGATAGTGACTTATCAAACGACCAGTTCACGTAAATAGACTGCGGCAGGTTAGACTGTCTGGATGTTCTGGGGCACTGCCGTCAAGCTATCATAATAAAGTTCTATATGCTGCTTCTTTCATCGTCAGACCAAAACACGGCCGCCATCGAGTGCCACCTATGGTTTTGCCTCCAGTCCAAAGCCTTCAAGCACTGTCATCAGTCGCCGTTTTAATTCTTTTTAAGTACGTCACACAATTCACAGTATTTTGTGTTTTTTTTTAATTTCATATGATAGAACGTTCAGACGAATATCATAATAGTGGGAATTATGCTTTAATTCTTGATTTAAAATACTTTGATTTTACTCAAAAAGGCAGCTCTTTTTTATATTGCCTAACAATTTCTTTTTTTAATTTGCAATTTATTGATTTATATACATTGAAAACAGAATAGGATGAAAAGCTTATGGTCTATATACCTGAATAATTCGTTTTTTATAATTTTCCTAAACTTTTGTAACTTTTTACATTAAATGTAACACTGAATAGCACATAATGGTTCTTTATTATTCAACTTTATATTATACAAACCTTTGTAACATGTTTTAATTGTCATCATGCGTCTCTAACAGTTGAAAAACAAAAGACATCGATTCACGTCATCTGTCTACAATCTATTAAGATCATTATTTTCACAAAAGAGCATGAAAATTATAATGATTATTGTGAGAGAAAATCCAGAATGTTGTAAGTTTGTTGTTTGTATGCTGTTTTGATTGGTGACTCTCCTACTCAGATGGGATTGGTATTTTATTGATTGATTACTTGAATCTAATTAAATTAACTTAATGAGATTAATGTTTATATACTAATTATTTAAAAGTTTTATAATTATAAATTTTAATAATATTCTTAGAAAACGATTTAAATTATTGACTTTAATATTATTTAAAAAACTAATGGTTATTTGTAAATTACTTAATGCATTTTTATCCAATAAAATTTTGAGAAATTAAAAGTTAATATTTTTGTTATCAATTAATTAATTTTAGGATTTAAATATTTATACAAAAAACATATTAATCAAGAATGTCGATTCCCGCAGAAGTTGATACTGAAAATGTTTGTGTTGTTAATAAATGTTTACACTCAAATTGTTATGTTGTTAATAATTATAATTGTTCTTAAAGCAAATTAAATTTCGAAAAAAAAATTTTTAATTTTAAAAATAAATCGAATATAAAACAATGCAAAATAATAGAAAGTAAATGTTACAAAAACTAAATAAAATTATGATACACTATATAGATGGAAAGGTTCCTCGGCAAAAAGCGAACGAAAAAATAGCGATAATATTTATTAATTATTAAACATTAATTATTAAATATTTTGAAAATAAATATCTAAATAAACTAATAAAATCAATATATTTTATATTTTTTATAAATACAATTATAAAAGTTTTAAACTTTTATTTAAAAAAACAAGATAAAATTGATTTGCTGAATATATTTTATCATTGTCAAATTGTAAGCTATACTACGTAGAAATTCTATCAGTGGTATGTTGCCATACGTTTACAACAAAGCTGCAAGACATATGTTAAGTTGAACATACTTTACCTTGCTTGCTGTGTTGCTTCGTTGGTACATTGTCACGGTAAACCTGGCAATGAGTGCCGTTACCATGTCGAAAGGGCAAAAAGGGCTAAGCGATCACTGTACAGTTCCCAAATATGCTAATCGATACTGCATATGTGCCAATCAATTGAGCAGTGTGGTGCACATGTGCAAATTTGCATGAAAAGTGCAGCACATACGCAAGTGTGCAAAATTGATAAACTAAAATATTAACATTTTTTAAAAGTGAAAATTATTTTAATTGTTTCAATATGTTTTGTGCACATTTTGATTCTCTATCTTCCTGCATAATTAGAATTTTGATAAATTGATTTATTTTTCCTATAATAAAGTAGTAGGGGGAAAATGTATGTTCTGCACCACCATACCCACCGGGGGTAGCCCGTTGCCATGGCAACGGTCGCGGTTACCATAGCAATGGTTCCGGTTCACTTGGAAACACTTCTGATTGGTTCCCAGTACCCTAGCAACGTTCGCAATTACCCTAAAACACTTCTGATTGGTCAGTAATCCACTAGCAACGTTCCGATCACCCTAGCAACGGTTCCGGTTCACTTGATGACGATAACCAAGGTCATGGTTACCATAGCAACGGTAACCAAGGGACGTTTTTCATTAGCAACGGATACTATGATCTAAGGCGGTTGTAACCATGGTAACGGTTCTCGTGTCCATAGCAACCGTGATCCCATCACTAAGGACCGTAGAAAAAAGTGCTAATCAATCGCTGCACAGTGTCCAGATGTGTTAATCGATATTTTTAAAGTGCTAATTGATAATGCACATTGTGCCGCACATTTCTAATGTGCTAACACAGTGCTTTTCAAGTTGCACCCATGAAGAAGTGCAAAAATCAATAGATAAATTTTTTTAAAAGTACATGTGTCAAAAATCGATATCATGTGTTTGATGCACATTTTGATTCTCTATCTGAATATTTAATTCGAATCTTCATATATTGATTACTTTTCCTTATAATTAACATAATGTGCAAATTTACACAAAATGCACATCGATTTTAAAGGTACAAGGAAGCAGAATATCAAAAAAGTACTGATTCACTTGAATAGTAACCCATATACGTACATTCAGATTCAACATTAACATTTTCGAAAAAAAGCTGATAAATCAATTTTTTCGAATATTTCTGAAATTCTTAAAAAAAGTACTCAAAAATCGATTTTTTTCGTATATATCTGAAACCCCTATGATATATGTATGTTGTTTACAATCAAACAATACCTCATAAATCGCCTAATGTACCTCATTATCAATCACAAGTACCATGGTTACCGTAACCAAGATAAATAACCTTTTATAATATATGTAAAAACTACATGTATAAAACTCCTATAGTACTTAAAACATGCATCAACATTATACATAACATCTACATAATCAGCTAAGTACCTGAGCCTAGGCATCAACCATCAACCAAAGTACCTTTGTTACCGTAACGATAATACATAACCTTTTAATATTATATAAAAAAATACACCAAAATTACACAAAAAAAGTGCAAAAAGAAATACTGCACTCGTCTGCACATGTGCTGCTTAGGCTGCACTGTGCTAATCAATACTGCATATGTGCTAATCAATAATGCACATGTGCAGCCTGCCTAGGCTTAGTGCAAGTGTGCAAAATCAATAAGTTCACAATTGTGCAAAGTGCAATATATTCATGTTTTAATATAATATAGTTTAAAGTGGGGCAGAATGCCCCCTGTGGGGGAGAATGCTCATAGGGTATAGAGGGCGAAGGTAGTAAGATATCGAAAATCTGTCTGAACCCATGGATAGTAACTTATATATGAATAGTCAGATTCAATATCAAAATTTTTGAAAAAATCGGTACCTAGTGCTTTTTCGATTATATGCACATTATGTGTGCAAATATTATATTATAGATATGTATTATATTATGAAATTATACTATGTTATCAACCAATATCGTATCAACCATTCAAAACATGACTGTATCCAAAGTGATATTGTCATGCATCCATCATGTCAACGTTTTGCATTCATCATATCAATTGCATTCATCATTCACCAGGATTTATCGGAGGCGTATATATCATGAGATTTTTTCAAGTATATTTAGCAGAAATCAACACCATTGGAACACCTGCAGTATTAAAAGATAAAGATAAAAGAATTTCAAGGATATTCGAAATTTTAGGAAAAGATAACTCCTCAAAATTTGGGAAACTAATAGAGAAATATTAGAATATTTTTATGATTTCGAAATTCGATTTAGGTCTTATTAAATTGGTAAAACATGGAATCGAAATGAACGGATCCCCGATTTCCCAAAATCCCTGAAGACAGCCGATGCATCTCGAACAAAAGATCGATGAGTTAATTAATAATTTATTGCATTCAGGTATCATAAGACCGTGTAAAACTCCGTGGAATTCATCGTTGGCAGTTGTATCCAAGAAAGACGGCTCTATAAGAATGTGACGGATATTCGGAAATTAAATGAAATTACAGAAAAATATTCATTTCCAGTACCAGATATAAACTTGCTATTGGATTCGCTAAATGGATCAGTAATTTTTTCTTCTATTGATTTAGGCCAAGCTTATTACCAAGTTGAATAGCAAGAAGACGCCAAATTGAAGACAGCATTCAGTACTAAAATGGGGCAGTTCTGTTTCAACAGATTACCATTTGGATTATGCACGGAACCAGCAACGTTTTAAAGTTTGATGCACAAGATTTTTGGAAATTTACTGTATAAAGGTGTTATAATTTATCTGGATGATATTCTGGTATATTCTCAAAATGAAGAAGATCATGCAAAACTATAAGAAGAAGTTTTTTCTCGCATGCAAAGTTCTGGATTAAAAGTAAACCCAGAAAAGTGCATTTTTCGAACAGAAAAATTGAGTTTTCTGGGTCATGTAATCAGCTGCAAAGGAATCGAAACAAACGATAACAAAATTTCCAAGGTCAAAAACGCATCTATTCCAAACTGTGTTACACAAGTTCATTCGTTTTTAGGATTATGTAATTATTATCGGAGGTTTATTCGGGATTATGCATTGATTGCCGCTCCCTTGTATGCTCTGACGAAAAATGGGAATAATAAATTCGAATGGTCCAGCGCGTGCAACCAAAGCTTTGAGGTGTTGAAAGAAAAATTATCATCTTCCCAGATTCTAGCATTTCCTGATTCGACTAAAAATATGATTTTAGACACACGATTCCGACGCTTTTGGAGCAGTTTTGAGCCAAATAAATGAAAAAGGAACTGAAGAAGTTATAGTGTATAGGTCACGAGTACTTACTGAACATGAAAAAGGTTATTGTGTGACCAGAAAAGAGCTCTTGGCTCTCCATGAATTCATAATGTATTTCAAACATTATTTACTTGGGAAAAAGTTTGTAGCTAGAACAAATCATAAGGCTTTGACATATATGATAAGTACACTCAAACCAATAAGCCCACAGTTCCAGACATAGTTTGCTAATCTATCAGGTTTTAATTTTGATTTAAAATATAGAAAAGGCACTGAAGATGGGAATGCCGATGGGTTGTCAAGAATACCAGAAAGTTTGTGTTTCCAATATCTGTCAAAACACGAAGACGCAAAAGGTGAAAAACCAAGAAACAGATATATAAATGTCATGGATAACCTGAGATCAGATGATGAGATGAAAAAAATCCAAAATGAAGATCCCATAATATTTTCAATTTTAACTGGTTGAAGGGAAATAATTTAGATGTCAGTGCAAATGTGAAGAAAAGTCATTATTTCAAAGAATTAACAAACTACGAGCTTGATGGAGGTATCGTGATGTATCGTAAGAATGACCAGAAATTGATCCTAATACCAGAATCATATTCATTAAAATTGATTTCGTATATGCATGAAGAATTATGCCATTTAGGAAATAAGAAATTAATCGATTATATCAGTGGTATATATTTCTGACCAAACATGACAAGATCAATTGAGCATGAGATCAAGAAATGTATTATTTGCTCCAAGCGAAAAATATACACTGGGAAAACGAAAGAGATTTTTATTCCACGAGAAGAATTCGAACCTTTAGAACAAGTAGTGATGGATATCGCGTATTTTGCCGACGAGAATGTCAAAGACAAGTATCTTCTATTAACCTTGATAGATTTAGTAAATTAGTAAGCCTGAGATCCATGGTGCGTCAAGACGAAAAAACAGTGGCTCAAAATATATTGTATCATTGGATTTACAAGTTTGAAAAGCCTAGATCGTTCCTGTCTGATAGAGGTAAAGTTTTTGAAGAAAAAGAAATGAAGATGCTTGCCAATAAATTTGGTATTGAGCAAGAGTTTTCATCACCTTATCAGCATCAGTCAAATGGATTAGCAGAGAGAAAAATAAGAACAGTCCGAGATATGCTTGTTACTTCTAAAATAGGAGAAAATTCTAATAAACAGTGAACTAGCTGGATACCAAAAATCGAATTCTACATTAATGCAACATATAAAAGTTCAACTGGACTATCACCGTTTGAAATTATTTATGGGCGCAAATTATTACTACATGGACAATTCCAGGACTCCAAAATAGACCCCAGTGGTAATATTGCTAAAGCAGAATTTTCAAGTAAGAAGACTGCAGACAAGTTGTGGTTGTTAGATAGATCCAAGAGGGTAGAGAGTTTTTCATGTTGGAGAAGAAGTGCTGGTAAAAAATAGAGCCTCATAAGGCAAAGAAAAACGGGTTCAGATACGAGGGACCTAATAAAATTTTAGAATTTTTAAGTCCACATCAGGTATTAATAGATTTCCTGGGTCATCCGAAACCGAGAAGAATAGATTGACTTAAGAAGAAGCAAGAAGATTAAAAAGGGGGAAGTTAGAATATATTCAATATGTTCCACAATTGCACAATAAGAATTAGCGATTACGCACAGAAATGTTGTGTAATTGAAATTGACCCCACCTATTGGCGGATCAGATCTTATTGTGTAATTACATCATATTTTCTTATATCTTGTGTTTTTGTATTGAAATATAGTTTTATTTAACCGATGTCTTTTAGTTCTTTTACTAAATAAATGAAATTATTAAAATTCAGTAATTATTACAAATTTAAATTAAGTATTAAAATTTTAAAAATAGTAGATTTTAAGAATATATTTTTGTTTAAATATTATATAGTGTTTAAATTACAAATTAACAACTGAAATAGTTTAATATTAAACGAAAAACAATAAATTAAAGTGATTGATGATAAAAATCATGTACAATCAAACCTCATCTTCCAGCCACCTTTGGTGCAGGGAAAAATAGGTGGAAAACGAGGGTGGTGGTAAATTAAAGTAATTAGAATGAATATTCGCTTTAAAACACATACAGTACAGTACTGTATTCAACTACTGCACTAAACTATGGTATCATAAAACACTTGTCTGTTATATAGGAGCCATAGTTTCCAGTGTTGGTATTTTTAACCATCCCATTCGAAAAAAGATTACTAACAGCAGGTTCCAAAATGACAGCACTTTTAATCAAACCACAGAACATCAAATACGTTTAAAATAATCAAAATGGTCATATGTCGTTGCTGTTGGAGGCGGATTTCTCGAAATGCTGCATTCACCGTTTCTATCGCTGATAGAGCACTTGCATTACTGCATTTGGCTTCAAAATAGAGGCGCACTTGTTGTATATGTTGAGCGCATTCGGTAGTAGTAGGGGGGTGCAAGTGGTTCTTCGACAAAGTCAATTTGCTGATCACCATTTTGCACTACGTTTTCTTCCGCAGAAGCTGCTTCTTCTATTCAACCATG
This sequence comes from Girardia tigrina, assembly GCA_001938485.1. Lineage (NCBI taxonomy): Eukaryota > Metazoa > Platyhelminthes > Tricladida > Dugesiidae > Girardia > Girardia tigrina. Next base: position 14,343 of record MQRK01201701.1, read on the forward strand.
GCATCCACTTGAACATATTCTTCGAAAGAAAGTCGGGCAAATTTGGTGACGTGCTTCCGATAAAATCCAACAGCCGATGAAATATATTGTCTCAAATTCCAGTTTGTGCATTACTGCTACTGATGGCGACTTCATTGATGATACTCGTTGTAGCTTTGCAGATGCAAATGTGGTTCTGAGATTACTGTTGAAGTGACAGAATTCCATGCCATAGAAATGAAGCGGATAGCATCACGCAAAGTAATTTCTTGCCGTGAAGATCCATTATCCAGTTGACTGACTATTTCTGTCACTTGCAGCTTACGATACTGCAACTTGAATGAATAGATAATTCCAGAGTTCATCGTTTGTAGACGACTTGTGGTGCATTTGGGCAGAAAGTGGACCTGGGATATTGCTCAAGTTAGCTAGTGGAAGATGTCCTGGATTTTTGTCCAGGAGAAAGAGTATTTTCCGATTTTCCCTCTTCATTTGTCTATCCAGAGTCTGCATCCATTGTTGAAAGAGATCCTCTGTCACCCATGCTTTCTTGTTGAAGTCGTAGTCAACGTAGAGATTTTGGTTGAAGTTATGTAATGAACGCGGCTTCTTCGAATGACCAATCACAAGTGGTTTCAGCTTGTGGCTTCCAGATGCATTTGCAAATAGAGCGACGGTCACTCGTTCTTTCGCTTTTTTCACCCCTATCTTTTCTTCAGACACGTGCACTAATGATCGATCAGGGAGCATGCGAAAGAATAATCCCGTCTCGTTCATATTGTAGACATCCTCTTTGCGGAAATACTTGCATGCTTCTTGAACTTGAAGAAGTCCATTCGTCACTGTTGTCTTGTCATTGATAGCTGATTACCGTATAGCTTGTCACAGTGAATGTTTCGTCTCCATTTGAAGCAAGCAACCCAGCCATTTGAAAACTTGAAACCATTGGACTCGATGATCTGTAAAAAAGGACAATTTACATCTGTAATGAGATCTACAACGATCCACCTATGGCCATTACTGTACCAACCTGACCATTGAAATCAGCTGGCTTCTTCTTCAATATGTCATCTGTGATCACCCCGTTTCTTCTTCTCATGTCCACAAACCACTGAAAAAGAAGATCTTCAGATTTAAGAATCATTCCATCTCTTTAATACTTGTTCTTCAATTCATCGCTAGAAATATTGATCCATTTGGTCTTCTTAGAAAGAATATCAGATATTGTTTGCTGATGTTTCTGGAAATGATTTTTTTATACAGCGCAATGATTTTTTTTTACAGCTCAGAATGACTTGAATGTTCCTTTGTGTACACATATATTTCTCACTTGCTCTTTATACCAAGTTGTTCCTCAGTCATTGCTATCATAAAAAATACTACAGTACTGTACAGTAATCTGAGATGCTGTAAATGTCATCTCGAGAATGTTGTGTGCATTTTTATGTGTGATGTCGCATCTGACATATACAAAGTATGATTCTCATTATCAATTTACAAGCAGTAATTTTTGAAAAACGAGCTTTATGTTCATTGACAATTCTGGAGATTTTACTGTACTGTAATATTACTTGGCGGGAAAGTGAGGTTTGTGTGACTAATTGTTTTGTGTGAACGGTGGCGGATGGCGGAAACCAATGGTGGTAGGAATCTATACACTTTTACCATTACAAGCCAAATGTATAGCGTGATTTAGTAGCGGGAAATTAGGGTGGTGGGAAAACGAGGTTTGAATGTATATACATTTTAAAAGTCAAGCGCTGGTTTTATACACAATATCTGGGTGTGTGAAAATCGTTCAATTTACAACGGACGCGTTTGAAATAATTATAAACAAATATTGTGAAAATTGTAACTCCTCATTCTCATCCAGCATCAGCTGTTAGACCAGGAAGTAGGGGAAAAATGTATGTTCTCCGGCACTACCCCCCCGGGGGGGGGGTCGCCCCCAGTTACCGTGGTTACCATGGTTACGTAACCAGTTATCACGCGGGGTTACCATGGCAACGGTCGCGATCACCTTAGCAGCGGTCACGGTTACCATGGCAACGGTCGCGATCACCCTAGCAACGGACACGGTTACCATGGCAACGGTCGCGATCACCTTAGCAACGGTTCCAGTTCACATGGAAACGCTTCTGATTGGTTCCCGGTTCCTTAGCAACGGTTTCGGCCCCCCGGGTAACGGTAACCAA
>MQRK01201706.1:8775-22082 GCA_001938485.1 Girardia tigrina
TCGAGTAAGGAATGTAGTATGGATGTTGCCTCTCGAGCAGCATTTACTGAGTCTACTTTACTGATGTCTAAATTTTGTAGAGCAGTTAAGTGGCGACCATCAAATGTTATTTGACAGAGGAGTCTTTCCAGAACAAATTGAAGTTGGTCACGATTATGAGCAGTCAGTCTCATGAGTTCGTCACGATCTCTGATGCAAGACATAGAGTCTTCCACTTCCTAGAAGTTTCAAATCACGTAAATTACACGTAAATTGAATATTAGCGGTAAATGAAACTCATAAAGATCAATCGACTTGGCTACATTATTTTTTTATTTATCATTATTATAATTTTCCTATTTTCGATTAAGCAGTTATTTGAATCAGTAGGAAGTATACGAACTATACAAAATGTAATAAACATTTCAAGGCAAAGTCAATAAATAAATCCTGCAAACAGAAAATTAAATGGTTTCGAAATGTAAGTACTAAATAAATGTGTTTTGTAACTAATCTTAAAATTATATATATTTTCAAAAATAATTTTGTTAAAGCTTCATACAGAAATCGATTATTGAAAATTTTTTTTCTATCATCAGCAATTATAATGTAATGTGTAAGATAAAAAATGTTAATTAATGCGAGATTTTATTAGTAAATATTTGATTTTTCTGGATTTTATTTGATATTAATAGCAAATCTTTGATTTGTTTTAATTACGGATTTTAATCATTGAGATGGTCTTACTTTGCCCATTTAGGATATTAATTAATTGGTTGTAGTGTCTTATCAATAATGACTCACAGCATTGTCGCTCATAATGTGAATCAAAGTCCTGTGAAGAAAAGCACTTCTGTAAAGCAGTAAGGTTCATAGAATCTCTTCTATTTCAAAGTATGAGTTTTGTTTTACAGAAGGGCCTTGATTCACATTGAGAAAGAGACATGCCTGTAAATCATTATTGATAACACAAGTTTTGTTTCCTGTTAGAAATTGCTTGTTTCTAGCTAATTTTAATGCGCTGATCACGAATCTGAACTTCATTTTTGTCGAGGACATCTAGTTTATTATGTATACGTCAGTGGTGACTGCGGTTAGGAATAGATGGTGCCACTCAAGGTTCACACATTGTTACTACTAATTATTTGAGTGTACTGTAAATGCAAAAATGTCAATGTAGAACATTTTTAAATAACATTGTTATCACTCAAAACTTTATCATTAATCAGTACAAAATTCTAGAGTTTTGTGTTTAGTTAAATTTAGATTAAATTTAATTTAACCTTTCTGCCTCTGGAACCAATATTTCCATGTACAGAGAACGTCACCGCAGTTTATCTTCCCTGTTCGAGAAGCAAGGCAATCTCTGCTACTGAAATGACGTTAATAGTCTCCTTAAGTAGCTTGGTTTTTCTCATGTGCCAAATGAATGGTGACTGTTCATAGACAGCTCCAAATTGAGTTTAAAGGCAGTTCTACTGCACATAGGAAATAAATATCCATCTGTCCCTGTTGGATACGCTGTACATATGAAGGAAACGTACCACAACATGGAAGAGTTGCTACTGAAGATCCAGTATTCTAAGCATCAGTGGACTATTTATGGTGATCTGAATGTGATCGGGCTACTGCTAGGTAAGCAGAGTGGCTATACAAAGTATTGTTGCTTCCTGTGTGAGTGGGATAGCCGAGCAAAGGAACAGCATTACATTAGACAAGACTGGCCACGAAGAGAGATGCTACAGTCTAGGTACATGAATGTCAGCTATCAACCATTAGTAGATCCCAGAAAGATACTGCTGCCGCCACTGCATATTATGCTAGGGCTAATGAAGAACTTTGTGAAGGAAATGAATCGTGGTGCTGCTGGTTTCCAGTACTTGCAGAAGAAGTTTCCGCACATAAGCCAAGCAAAACTAAAGGAAGGAATCTTTGTTGGGCCACAAATTCGTAAAGTTATGTTATATCCAAACTATTATTTTGTCTTACAACCAGGGTAGCTGTAGAAGACAAACTAGAGGTTCTGTGCAGAAAATAATAGTGGATTCGTAATCAGCAAGTGCTATTTAGTAGGAAAAAGGATTTTCATAAAAGAAACAGACAAAAATTGAAATTTGTTGATTAGTGTAATACACACTAAAACCCATCAATTACTATTCAAAATTAGTAAAGTAAGGCCATCTCAATTCTTAAAATCTTTAATTGAAATAAATAAAAAATTATGCCATTAATATTCAACAAAATCCAGAAAAATAAAATATTTACTGATAAAATCTCAGTTAATGTTTTACTCTACGCGTCGATGTACGAAGGCAACATTAGTACAGTGGTACCTCGGTTTACGAACTTAATCCGTTCCAGGATTGTGTTCGTAAACCGAAACGTTCGTTAACCAAAGCATCAATTACAATAGAAATGCATATAAATGCGATTAATTCGTTCCAATATAAAAATTTTTGTTCGTCAACCGAGTTTTTTTAACTTTATCATTCGTAAAGCGAGGTTTAACTATAAATTTATTTTTAATTTAAGATGTAAAAAATATGGTAATGCTTATATTTTTGTAAAACACAGTTTTTGAAAAGAAACATTTTTATTTAAGTCAATAATTTATTGCTGAAAAGGATACTCTTCTTCAACATTAATTTAATCGGTGGTTTTTCTTTGTCTCTCGGTTTCTTTTTCTCCTGAGATCTTCGTCAAAAATGTATCAAGAGTAGTCTGTATTCTCCTTCTTTTTAGAGTCTCCTTAAAATATGATATTGCATTATCATTCATAATATTGATTGCTCGGTTTACATCAAATTTGTTTGAATGTTACTTTTCAATAAATTTAAGTACTTCGGTCCACAATATCTCAAATGTCTTTAATGGTGGCACTTGTGATATATTCTTCTTGTTCATCCTCAGATAACAGGTGCTTTTCAAACATTTCATGTTTCTCAAACAAAAGCATTTGAAGGTCTTCTGTGGTATACTTCTCGTCTGAGTCTAATACTATATCCTCTTCATCAGCATAGTTTACTTCTTAGCCCATGTTTTGGGTCATTGACACAATATCCTCTACTGCATCAACTTCGAACTTGACTTCAGAAGGGCCAATACATATTTCTATCAAACAATCTGGCCAAAGTTTTTTCCACGCCTTGTTCAAGGTACGACAAGTAACATCAATCCATGTTTTATCAATAAAATTTAGGCAGTGAAGGATATTAAAATGTTCCTTCCAAAATTCTCTTAGAGTTAAGTCAGTATCATTGGTAATGTCAAAACAGTTTGAAAATAATTGTTTCATGTACAATTTCTTAAAATTTTCAATCACTTCTTGACCCATAGGCTGAATCAAAGGCGGAAGATACATGACTTTTATGAAGTCAAGTTCATCAATCGAATCATCTTCAATATTACGAGGATGTGAAGGAGCATTTTCCATGATGAGAAGACACTTAATTGGTAAATTATTTTCCTGCAAATATTTTCGCACACCTGGTGCAAATACATAACGCAAGCAATCCATAAAAAAAGCTTTGTCATCCAAGCTTTAGTGTTTAATTTCTAAACCACAGGCAATTTAGACTTAGCCACCTTTTTCTTTTTAAAAACTCGTGAGTTTTCTGAGTGGTACACCAGCATCGACTTCACTTTAAAATCTCCGCTTGGATTGCTACATAGTAAAAGAGTTAATCTTTCTTTCATTGGCTTATGTCCGGGCATTGATTTTTCCTTCTGTGTAATAAAGGTTCTATTTGGTATTCGCTTCCAAAAAAGTCCAGTCTCATCACAATTAAAAACTTGCTGTGAAACATAACCCTCATTTGTAATTAAATCTATAAACTCTTTTTTAAATATTTCTGCGGCTTGGAGGTCTGAACTCGAAACATAACCCTCATTTGTAATTAAATCTATAAACTCTTTTTTAAATATTTCTGCGGCTTGGAGGTCTGAACTCGAAGCTACTCCATGTCTAACCACACTATGAATACCACTTCTTTTACGAAACTTTTCGAACCATCCCCTACTAGCCTTAAACATCAAAGTAATAATTATCAATGATATTGTTTTCGGATACCTCCTTAAATAAATCTTTATGTAATTGGTTGGCTTTTTCACGTATTATCAATTCACTAATACTATCACCAGAAAGCTGCTTCTGATTTATCCAAATCAATAATAATTTCTCTACCTCCTCTATTATTTGCGATCTTTGTTTTGTCAAAACATTCACAATCTTTGTTTTTTTTTAAATTTGCTAACCGTTGATTTCGTTAAATTAAAATCTCTTGCAATATTGGTTGTACGAATGCCATTCTCATGTTTCTTAACAATTTCTTTCTTTTTTTCAATGAATATTTTGCAGCGTTTTGAATAAAATTTTGATGGTGTCATGAAGGGATAAGAACTACAAAATTAAACATCACCACAAATAATATAACAAACCATTAATTAAACTATTAAGATAAACCATGCATTAAATTCTTAAGATTAACTATTAATTACAATAAATATCATAACCCATAGTTTACATTAAAATGGTTTATTTAAATACAAATAATTTAAAATATCTCCGTTTTTTGTTATTTTATATTTTGATGTTCGTAAACCGAAGCATGTTTGTAAACCGAGACAAAATTGACCAAAATTTTTCGAAAATTTTTGTTCGTAAACCGAGGTACCACTGAATTAGTAACATGTTTAATTTATTTTTAACATAACAAAAGACTTTTTGATGCATAACTTAAAATTTATTACTTTGATTACTAAATAGAGTTGTTTTTACTATAGCAGCGTTAAGAAACGGAAGCAACCCAATCTGTGTACACTGAATCGAAAAGTAACACAAATGTCAAAATTATCCGTAATTTGGAAACTATGGTTAGATGGAACTTCATCACGTTCATACGTTTTTCAATGGAATAATGACTTTAAAAGGTTCCAGGAGGATTCGCAAATAAATATTATTTGCAGCTAATAAAACCTTCAACATTTTTTTTCTAATAAAGCTAAAACACCATTTGAATGATAGCTGATCTAGTTGACCAATATAAATGTCACAAGTATGAATCAGTGTACATTGTTGAGAAAAATCGTCACCTCCGCAGTTGAATTGCTGAACATACTCAATTAAGTATAAATATCTCAATTATGGATCATATGTTGAAGTTTCATGGAAATCGTAGGAAAGGACATGACAGTGATTTTCGAATATTAATCAGTAACTTTGATAATAATTATGAAAGGATAAATTTTAAAATTGAACGTTTAAATTGACCAAATCCTTCTGAATATGGAATGCTTAAAACGTATTTTTTACAACGCCAAACAGTTTTTGTGAATCTCGATACAAATATAATATGATTAGAGGACTAATTTTTCGATCTTGGTCATTATCATCAACTTATAGAAAAAGTTGTGCTAGCATTAATCAATTAACTAAATTATTGAATAAAAATGGTTACTCCAAATCAATTGTTGAGAAATTAACCAAAGAAACAATTGATAAATTAATTAATAAACCGATTAAAAATGATAAAGAAGACTCAACAACTTTAAAATACGTTTTAAGCATTCCATATTCAGAGAGATTTGGTCGATTTAAACGTTCAATTTTAAAATGCGTAAATAATACATTTAATTTAAAAATAATATCACAAACATATAAAATCCAAAATGTATTTTGTAATAAATCTCCAACTCCATTTGGATTATGTTCGGATCTCGTATATAAATTTACATGTAATGGGTGTAATGCCACATACATTGGAGAGACATCCCGTCATCTTTGTAGGAGAATCCAAGAACATGGTCGGAATGTAGGTGGGAGTAATATTGCAGAGCACAGAAATGGTTGTAAGTCGAATGAAAACATAAACATAAATGATTTTAAAATTCTGTGTTCTCGTTTTAAAAACTATTGGGAGAGGGTGGCCTGTGAAGCACTTTATATCAGATCTTTAGATCCTAAGATTAATGTGCAAACGGGTCTCTCGAAAACCCTATTGTGTTTAGATGACATAATAATCCATTGATGACCTAATCACTGCTTGCCTATATAAGCAGATTTAAAATTCATTTTTTTCTTGAGACCTGACGATGACGGTTATTCCGTTAAAATTAATTGTCTTGAAAAATAAATGTCTATTTAACAAATGGCGTATTTTTGTTTATAAAAATAAGTTGCCATCATTTTTTAATTTTTTATTTTTGCAATTTTGATTATTTTAGCTTTTTCGAATTTTTTATATTTGTTCAGATTTTTTAATTAAATTTTATCACAATTTCAGTAAAAAATTACTATAATTAAATATTATCACAATTGTTTTTTTCCTGTCATGTTCTTCATTGCGATGTTTCTTACCGCAATGTTTTTACCTTTGATGTTTTTTCCTGTGATGTTTTTCCCATGATGTTTTTCCCTAAACCCACGTTACTTTATTACGTTGAGTTTTTTTTTCAAGATTCAACTAGAAGAAACAAACGACTTAAATTAAAATTGGACGAAAAGCTTATGCCACTTCAGACAAGTGAACATCAAGTGTTTCCGAGATTAAATTGAACATTGGTAGACGTATTTAATAAATATTGATGATTAATGTGACATTTTCCTTAATCTTTTGTCTTATCTTTTTGATTAAAATGGTATGGAAAGAAAGAAAACGCAAAGACGCGAAGTTCAAATATAAAAAGTATTAAAATCAAAGCTGAAGGTTAAATTGTGCAGATATTGAAATTAGAATTTTTATTTTATACAATCGCGACTTTCGCGACACTATTTGTATTCCCAGAGTTTCTTTGAGTATCAACACTTCTCCAAGGAGAGACCGGTTGATGAAAGTGTCGGGTGAGATTTATTGTGCCACAAACTGTCAATGTCACCATAGAAAGAGACAAGTGAATATTAATTACGGTATTGAGAGTCTTTAAATGACTTTATCACACATTGGATCATGTGATCATTTCATGTATAAGAGGTTGTAGATTAAATATTATAATTTTTCTTTATTTAAAAAGTTAAATTTGTTTACCGCCAAAAATTTATCCTGCATATCAATTTTACTCTCGAGTAGTTCGACTTGTTCAATGGCTTGATCTAAATATTCCATCAATTTCAACATTTGATTTTCAGAGGACATTATCGAGTGAACATTCGTTCCTTCCATGGCCAACAGATGTTGTTTCAACGTCTCTTGGAACTCGATTGCGTTTATTACAGCCTCTGAAGATTCATCGAGGAATTTCTGCATATTGACTTCTTCGGCATCACTTAAATTCTGATAACGACTGAAGTCAGCTATATCGACCGATCCTGGGTCGTTCTCTAACTTTTCTCCATCGTAATCTGAATCAAAGATTTCTCAATCAATCACAATTCTAGCACTATTGTCACAGATCTCCTATATGATTATTGTTCAATTATATGTCTTTGTAAACTGATCTGAATATCAATAAAAGTATTTATAAATAGTGAGCAGGTCAATCTGAGATATCAGAATGTATTAATAAATTAAAACATAACGTTCATTTATATTTTTTCTAACACAAGTCAATGTTTGTGGATGATTTTGCGGACATTCGAATATTTTGGATGTCTTTCTATTTGTATTTAGTGCGAGGATGATAATGAAAGACAGTGTTAATTCACGTATCTAATTCATATTCGGCATAAGTTATGCCACGTAACACATTTGTCGGGCTGAGATCACAAATGTTTGTTTAACTACTCAATAATTTGAAAACAATAAAACAATAATCGAATTTTTCATATCATATTGAGTCTTAATTAGAATGGTAATTTTACTTTAATCATTATCTTTATTCTAAATGAAAGAGTTAATTTATTGATATTTCATTTAAGTAAGTTCTTGGTCGATGGAATAGATGAGTCTTTACCTCGGCAACGTTAACACTCACTAATACTTTGTCAAATGATCTGACAAACACCCAAAGAAAATCCAAACATTTTAGATGATAATTTTCTTACATGTGGCATTTTTTAGTTATCTTACATGATTTATCTTAGCTGATTTATAATACGAATTATAGTAAATAGTCGATGCCCCCCTCTCAGGATGATTGGCAGTATAGAAAACTTTCTTATTCTTAAAAATATATTCCTTGCTCGATACATATACATCATATGAAGCAAGCAATTCTCCGCATGATACAATCTCACATTTCTTACAATCTTTATTGGTATAACAATTTGGAACATTTTCTGAACAATCCGTAGTAAGACTTTCATACTTCGCCATCTTGTTTGAGTGAAAATTAAAGATAATTTTAAAATTATTTTTATTCGAACAAATTTTAACAATGATATTTTTCAACTTTAATTCAAGATATGAAATTCTTGGATCACTTTCTCGCAGAAAGTGATTAACTTTCCGTTAAACATATTATCTAATTCAACCTGAAGTATTTCCGTATCCCATGGTTTTCTTTTTCGATATTGTCCTTCGATTGTCATCGAATACGCCATGTGATTACTAGAACCGCGGTTCTACTAAACGGGCACAAGTAAAGAAATACTTATTGCTAACACAAAAATTCCGGCTCGTGAATCCTTTGCAAGGTAATTGACGCAAGTTTCATAGTGATGGTTGTTTTATTGGAAGTCCGTGGTACAACTATAGAAGATAGATCATGGTTTGAGAAAGAAAGTAGATTCGAGACACATAAATATAGTGGAGCTTGAAACAGATGTTAAAGGAATTATTTATCTTTCAAATGTGATATGAATGATACAGTGATGAAGTCTGATAATAAATCAGTGATTTAATGAATCAATAATTAATACCGTTTTCTGAGATACTTATTAGCCGACATTTGTAAATCATTAAAGAACTATTCAAAGAATTGAAAATAACATTGAAAATAGAATGTGTCTAGCAATTCAAACAAGACTGGTGAATTAACTATGATACCGCAGATCCTAGCAACAAGCAAGTGATGTCGTCATTTGGGTGCGAAGATAGTGAAATGTCTTTGTAAAGAAGAAAATATTCAAATAACAGACCAGTGCATTTCAAATTTAATTTCAAAATGTCAACATTGTTAATATATTGATTCTAGCGACGGTGAAATGAGAAAAGGCTAAACGATAATTGCTATAGACTGTCAATCGATGTAACAACATATAACTAAAGAAGAACTTAAGTTTAATTGACTGAGGACCGTCGAAAATCGATATTCGGAAGGGAATTCTGGATGAAAGTGGGCGTTATATTATTCAAGCGATAAATTCAATGTGTTTTGAGCGTGTAGCTTCTACTGAATTTGATAGCAGGAAATTATACTACACTTTAAGTAAAGGCTTTAGCTGATCTGACAGGCTGGCGGAAAGGTGAATGTATATCTCGTGCCAGCAACCGACGAAATGGTAATGATATTGCAAAAACAAACCACTGAAATATAAATAGAAATGTCGCGAGATCATTTTAAAGATAGAATAAGTGTTATGGTAGTTCAGTTATACACCAGTACAAAAAACCCATTGAATTAGATTATATACAATTTTGAGTTATAGTTTTTTCAAACTGTGGTGACCTAATTTGCAAGACTTGGATACTTGTCATTAGAAGTGCAGACGCAAAGAGAGCGTGGATAGAAATGACCTTAATTTAAAAGACAAAGAAATAGAATATTACGATTATTAATTAGTCTGGGTAAGCCAATGTTAAGTGTATGTTGCACTAAACAAATTTTAAAAGATACAATAATGAAGAAACTCTCTTATTACTAATATTTAGTTGAGTGTAGCGGTACGTGCTTCCCTAAGCATGGAATAATTATGGGATGGAAACAATAATTTCTTGACATGTATCATATGTTTGTAATAAGTCATTTTCCTCCTGGCAGTTTCCATTGCAGTGTCATTTCTTCCTTATACTTTAGTTTGTAATTCACACCAAGCATAGAACCTGGTCGTCCTTTTTAGATGTGAAGGATTAAGAAATAATTATCCCATTCATTTTTCAAGTGTTCCAAAGCTGCTGAATGAGCTATGTCGAACAGATCATCCACATTGCCTACAAAGATATCTCTTTTTTCTTTGTCATTGCCTGCTCCTCTCATCAAATTCTTTTGTAAGCCTTGTCATTCATCATACAGTGTCAATAACTTCTCAATTCAGTGGTCATCTCTTTCAGTAGGAATTCTAGATTTTTGTCAAAAAGTGCAAACTTCAGGAATTACCGGTATTGCGCTTTCCTTTGTTGTAAGCTTTGCAACTCTTATATTGAAAACCAGAATGCATAAAACTTGCCGGTTCGAAGGTAATTAGGCCCGACGATTTGTTTTCAAATGTAGCCAAAAAGAGAGACATTAAAATATTTTCTTAACTTCTGTGACGAACTCCTAGACGAACATGACGCTATTGAACATTTTTAAAAAGAAGACAACACAAAATTCACTTTACACGAGGACCACAAACCGTTTAGAATTAGAAATTTAGGAACCATGTGGCAGAGGGTGGCCGTTATTTTAAAACTTTTCGTCTGAAAATTTCGAAACTTCATGGACAATGGACAGTTGTCCGATTGAGCTAAAATTTTTCATAGATCATTATTTTTAAAATTGGAAAAAGAAAAAAGGTCTGAGAGCTAAATAATTCGAGTCTTTAAATAAGAGTTCTGGTGAAAGTCAAAATTATTTGTAAGAAACTATTCTGTTTATATTTTAAATGAGCCGATCAATGTTGAAGACAATCACTAATAGTAAAGAATATTTAATTGCCAATATTTATTCTACAAAGACAATCTTGAAATCCTCCTCTGTAACAGTTACAACATACATTTATCTTCCTCCTTATTGTCCATTCTTCAATCCCATTGAGTTTGAAAAGCCTCGGTAATTAAAGAAAAAACTCAAAGAGAAGGCGAAACTTAAATATTATTTTCCGATTCCTATACTAAATTTCTAGGGAGAACATTGATATAAATTTTACCGGAAATGACAGGATGTAAATCTCAAGATATGCGAAAACAGAAAGGAAAGAAATTAATGATTAAATTTTTGATTTAATTATTTTGTGTGTTATTTATTTGGAAAATATAAACTTTGTTTACTAATGATTACGAAACTGATATGCGTTTTGTGTCTGTTCTTTGTGCGATAAGAATATTTTAGTTTTTGCAGTTTTTAACAACCCTATATTTGAAAAAAATTAGATTATTACAAGTTATCTTTAGATGAAAAATAATAATTTACGACTTAAGAGGGGAAAAAATGCAATAGTAAAAGGTCCCTTTCATTGTATAACCATGCGTTTCCAGTACATACATATTTACACTAGAAAAGTTATCATAAAATAAAACGAAAATATCGGTATTCATTTTTGGCAATAATCGATCAATTATCCATATTTTCTATGCCACTGGATAATTCCGTCAGTTTTTCAATTCTTTTAAGACTTGTATTTATAATTAAACGATTATTACTAGGGGTTACCGGTTTTCGGCACCGATAACACCGGGAATTTTCAAGCACCAGTTCCGGCACCGGTTTTTTTTCCGGTTTTGAATAAATAAATGTTACTCGCTATGAATATTAATAAAATGAATAATATTATTTTCAAACGAAAAATTTGGAAAAAATCTTTTTACTTAAATAATATATTTGTTTAAATATTCATTTATTATTATCACGTTTAAAATTACTATTCAAATTATTACACTATGAGTTTCAAAAATAAGACAAGTCATGTCTGGCAATTTTATACCGTATGTTCAAATGCGTCTCACAATGCAAGATGTAATACCTGTCATAAGAATATACTACGTGGTCAAGCTGGAAACACTAGAAATTTCAGTACTTCAAATCTGATTTCTCATATACAAGTAGACACCCAAATGAATACATCAACATACAGCATCCTACGTCACATCCAATTGCTTTCTCTAAAAACTGTCCTTCGATTCCAACAAATACCAGTAGCTCTCAACAAACTTTGGAACAATGCATCAATCGTGTCGAAATGTGGGAGAGAGACCACCCATCAGCGATTAAAATCGATCGAGCTATTGATAAAATGATTGCTATTGATATCCAGCCCATTCAAATTGTGGAAAATGAGGGGTTTCAGTTCCTTCTAAATCAACTTGAACCAAGATATAAAATCCTTCTAGAAAGTACTTTATCGACAATGTTCTCCCTTTTCTATATGATAAAATGAAGATGATCATAGAGAAGCTCATGCCAAAGGACAGTGGTGTATCTTTTACTGTTGATCTCTGGACTGCAGAACACACAACACAGTCTTATATGAGCTTGACTGCTCATTTGTTACAATCAGATTTTTTACTTCGTTCAGCAGTTTTACATTGTATACTATTTGATGAACGGCATACATCTGATAATATTGGATCTATGTTCAGAGAAATGCTTACTAACTGGAACATTTCACTTAGTAACTACCATACAATTTTACATGACAATGCTCCTAATATTACCAAAGTATTTCGTGAGATGAATTTTATTGATCTTCAGCAAGTTCCGTGCTTTGCACACTCCCTTTAACTAGTTATAAAAGATGGGATTTTTGGTCAAAATGAAATCAGTGAGATTCTTGCTGCCGCTAGAAAACTAGTTGGTCACTTCAAGAAATCATCGTTAGCTACAAATCGGCTACATATACTTCAAAAAGAATTGAATTTGCCGCTAAGTCAACTCATTCAAGACGTACCAACTCGTTGGAATTCAACACTTTACCTTTTGAAGAGATTATTGGAACAACGTCGTACTATTAGTATCTTTTGTACCGAGACTGGTGGTGTTAGTAATTTCAATCTCAGTCAATGGACAATTGTAGAACAAATTATATGAACTTTAGCTCCATTTGAAGAGCTAACACGAGATGTTAGTGGTCAAAGTTCATTAATTTCTCTAATCATTCCAGTTACAAAAGCATTACTAAATGTTTTGGAAAAGCCCGAAGTTGATTCAGAATTAAAAACAATGAAGGAACAGTTGCTGAAATCTCATAAAACGGTTGAGAAACATGGAGATTCACAAAAGATGCGAAAGAATAGATCACAATATGATGGACTGTTACACAACGTTGAGAAATGCGACCGACAGAGATGAGAGAGTGTACGGCAGATATAATAGAGAGACGCGGAGAAATAGGATGATTACAGTTGTTGCATAGCCAAAGGGTGACAAAAAGGTGATGCAACAACTGTAATCATTCTAACATTGATTTGGTCTGCCCTCCAATCTCGACAGTCTTGTCCACGGTTGTTGTCTCCACGTCTCTCTATTCGATCTGCCGTACACTCTCTCATCTCTGTAGGTCGCATTTCTCAACGTTGTGTAACAGTCCATCATCTTAT
>MQRK01201707.1:503-15972 GCA_001938485.1 Girardia tigrina
TTGAATATTTAATCAAAAACTATATTAATCAAAGAAAGATGACCACTGAAAATTGTTGTGAAGAATCTGTTTGTGTTGTAAATAAATGTTTGCATTCAAATTGTGATGTTGTTAATAAGTTAAATAGAAAATAAGTTAAATAAGTTATAGTAACTTAATTAAGTTATAAGTTAAATAGAAAACAAATTAAATTCGAAATTTGTTTTTTTTAGATTTTTCATAACGTTATGAAGTTTTCGTATCTTTTCATAATAAATATTTTTTTTGGATTCCTTATTAATTATAGTTTATTTAGTTAGATATTTTCCATGAGAAATTTTCAAAAAAAGTTTGATTTTCTGGACTTGAATTATTTTACTCCTCAATAATTTTCAAGAGGTAAAAACATAAGTTCCAATGGTATTCAAAAGACTATGCTATCCAAATCAGCACAGTTACATTGCAACGAAACATATTAAAATGTTTCTCTTAACTGGTCAATAATTTTGTTATCCTAACCGGCTTGATAGAGCAACTTTTGAACTTGAAGTATTGATTCCAAATCAATTAAATTGTTGAAAATGGCGAATTTAGTTATCGAATTTTTAAAACTTACAATGCATAATTTTTTAAAAAAGATTTTTTTTTGATTTACTAGTTTCGATTTAGCCTATCTAAATGAAAAAGCTTCTTACTTTAAAGAAATTTGAAAATTCGAGAAAAAACTAAACTTTTATGATAACATCGTTTACTTTCATGATTCTAAAGATATAGAAGCATTTTATAGTAAGTTTTAAGCAGGGCTTCGGAGATTGAGTCAAAGTCTAAGTTGGAGTCGTGAAACTCGACACCGACTGCGACTCAAACCAAAATAATAACAAATATTATAAAGTGACCTAAAAAGAGTAGGAGTCGAAAGCCAAATCGAAGTTGGAATCGGAGTTGGACAATTTTAGTCCGACTCCGCAGCTCTGGTTTTCAGGCAACCAGAAAGATTAAATTGTGTCTTATAAAATTTCCAGAATTTAAAAATTTTATTTTTACTTATTGTTTATAAAAAAATTCTACAAAATGAATACGTAACAATTTAAAATTAAATTTAAGATGAAATATATTTTCTTTAAAATTCAATATAAAATAGCTATCACAACACATAGTATAGTTATTTTAATTAATTTAATGTTTTTAAATAGATTTTCCGTATAGAAAATTGATAATAAATTAAATTAAAATAAATTAGATTTACATAATTTAAAAATCTTTTGATTTTTCTCAGACACCAAAATCTCTCAAATCTTGTCAAAGATCAAATGATTCGACTTCTATTAAAATGGCAAAAGATTTTAATTTTTATTGACAGAAAAAAGTCGAATTCCAAAAATATTCTTCTTTATTAAAACTGTTTTTATTTTTATAGTTTTTATAATTAAAAATAAGCATGATTAAGTGAAAATTATAAATTACAATGAAATACAAATTTATTATTTAAATATACAAATAAAATTAAAAAAATCAAAATAATTAAAGAATACAATTACCAAATTTAATTTGAGCTGAAATTTAGCACAATTGTGAAATTTCGGTGACAATACATGAATCTATTATTTTGTGTATAATAAATAACTTAAAATCGATAAATAAAAATTTATTTTAAAACTAACATACCTTTTTTATTATTTAAACAACTTTGATTTTCTTATCTCACATCCATCCTTTCTAGATGTTGTTACAGGAACTGTATTAGAATTTTCCATCTTGTTGATCTGCTCCTCGATTATTACTTCCAGTTTTTATTAATGTACTACATATAATGAATTTTTTTACTAAAAACCATGATATAACCGCTATCTTTTGGATTCTTCTAAAGTTTCGTGACAATCTCATCATTGTTGTCCATCACACATATCATGTCCATTCTCCTATCAGCACCATTGGCATCGGACAATTCAATTGGTACTAATAACACTATCTCGTCTAGATATTGAAACTTAACTATCTTCTTAATTTCACTTAACATACAGTCTTCAATCCGTAACACCATCGATTCCAGCGGATTGTCTACACTGTCTTTTTCATTGGACATCACCTCATATTTTAACTATCTTCGTGAAAATATTGCATAAATGAAATAAAAATTTATTTTTTAAGACAATTAATTTCGACGGTATAACGTCATCGTCAGGTCTCAGAAAAAAAAATGAATTTTAAATCTGCTTTAATGCCTTTAATTTAAAAATAATATCACAAACATATAAAATCCAAAATATATTTTGTAATAAATCTCCAACCTCATTAGGATTATGTTCGGATTTCGCTTATAAATTTACATGTAATGGGTATAATACCACATACATAGGAGAGACGTCCCGTCATCTCTGTAGGAGAATCCAAAAACATGATCGGAATGTAGGTGGAAGTAACACAGAAAGGGTTGTAAGTCGAATGAAAACATATACATAAATGATTTTAAAATTCTGTGTCCTCGTTTGGGAGAGGGTGGCCTGTGAAGCTCTCTATATCAGATCTTTAGATCCTAAGCTTAATGTGCAAACGGGTCTCTCGAAAACCCTATTGAGCGTGTTAAATGACATAATAATCTATTGATGACATAATAATTGCTTGCCTATATAAGCAGATTTAAAATTCATTTCTTTCTTGAGACATGACGATGACGGTTATACCGTCGAAATTAATTGTCTTAAAAATTAAATGTTTATTTAACAAATGGCGTATTTTTGTCTTTAAAAATAAGTTTCCATCATTTTTTAATTTTTTGAATAAATGAAATAATTTTTGCCCTATACTGTGTGTCCCGAAACTGGTCGATTTTTTTATTTTCATTAAATTTAATTATATACTCATTATGAAAAAAACCCACTTAGAATAACGTAGTTTATCGAAAAGGCCAAACATAAACTACTTATTTTAAAGTTAAAAAATCGAAGAAAACCAGTGGCTTCAGTGTGTCGTCCAGGGAAAAATTGTTTTCTGTCTTTTGTTTACAAACAGAAAGTCTCGAGAGACACTAAATCATCAATTCCATCAATATTGTCGCATGAAAACGAGTTAAGTGATATTTGGAATAATCTGATTGATAAAATCATATCAGAAAACTGGATATATTTTATTGTTTTGCTTTCAAATTAAAGTCAAGCAAGGGTAAAAGTTACTATACCATTTGAATACGATTTAATACGACACGAATCTTCAAAGAATTCCAAACCAATTTGCAAATAACTTTCTGTGATATGAAATCTTGCTAAAGGTAAATTTTATTATATTCTGTCTCTAGAATGAAACACCTTAGGCATTGAACTCTTTCGAAAATAGCGGCATGTCATCAACGACAATCTGTTTGAATGCTGCACAAGCTTCATCGTTCCATTGAATCTTTGGTTTATTTGATCCAGATTAAAGAACAGTGAGAACAGCAAGGAAAGCTAGAAAATTTAGTAAGAAAAGTCTGTATTAATTTACGATGCCCAGAAAGCTTCTCATCGAGGTTATCAAGTCTGGATGGGAATAAGTTATGACCTATGAAATGTCAAATTGGTTTGATAATAAAACGACACTTTCAATCTTGATTGGTTGGTTTTTGAAATTATGCCTTGCCATTGCCTCGGACAGATGTTAATGATGATGCTTGTATCCCGGAAAGGTAATATTGATATCATAAACATGTTCAGCAATATTTTAGAGGTCATGAAGCACGATGTTTATGTGGCGTTTGAATGTTTGAGACGCGTATCGAAAACCAAATGGAATTTGAAGATATTCGAACAGACGAAATAGCGTGATTATGACAGTCTTTAGAATTAATTCCTCATCAACCGGGTTTTGGAGATGAGCCTTGGTTAGATCAAGTTGCGAAAAGATCCTACATTCTGCGAAACGTTGAAAAATGTCCGATATCAGGGGAATGAGGTGTGTGTCAAGAACTTTTGCCTTGTTTTAACCTCAGTAATCTTCAAAATTTCTCAGCCATACATCTTTTTTATAAAGATTTTTAAAGGAGGGACCCAAGGTGCTACAGTAACTCCGAATTCTTTCAAATCTTTTTCGATAAGTAGCCGTTAGTCATGTTCTTGTTTTCTGTAACACTGCTTAACTCGGCCACATTATGAGGTCAAAATGATATGCGATCAAATGCATGGTGGCTTATAAGTTCTGACTGATCGCGTAATAACATTTAAAAAGATATTATTGATTTGTCAATGAAGGTAGTTTGAAGAAATTTTATTGAATGGATGTAACCGAACAATGATAATGTAACTTAATATTTGTTGAGCTTTTTCATTGAAGATCAGAGTTTGATTTTTGCAATAGGCAGTTTTGATAAAAATATCAAATAATTCTGCACCTAATTTTGCCTGAGTAACCGATGGTCCATTTTTCTCTGTGAGGGATAATTTGGAATGTTGTAAGTTTGTTGTTTTTATGCTGTTTAGATTTGTGACTCTCCTACTCAGATGGGATTGATATGTTTATTGATTGATTATATGAATCTAATGAAATTAATTTAATGATATTAATTTTAAGTACTAATTAATTAAAGTTTGATAATTATGAATTTTAATAATATTTTCAGTAAATGGTTCTAACTTATCAAATTTAATATATTTTAAAAATTAATGTTTATTTAAAAAATTATGTAATGACTTTTATCCAATAAAAATTATGAGAAATTAAAATTTATTATTAAACTTTCCCATTCATTGTTTTTTAGATTTGAAAAAATTAACAAAAAAACTATATCAATCAAAGAAAGATGACCAATGAAAATTGTTGTGAAGAAACTGTTTGTGTTGTCAATAAATGTTTGCATTCAAATTGTGATGCTGTTAATAGTCTTAATTAAATAAAAACTGAATGGTTTCATATGTGTAAACAGTAAATCGATTCGCACCTGAGAGCTGTCTAGTATTGTGATAACTGTGCGGCTAAAACAAACACGATAAAACTGATATTGTAGATCTGATGCCTATAAAAATGATGCTACTGTGATTGGAAAGTTTAGGATTTGAGCATTGGGAGTTAGTAAACCTTAGCACAAGCTATCGTCTTCCTTATCTGCTGCTAATTTATTAGGAATGTGTAGAAATACCGAATTCAGTCCTCAACCAGTGATATAAGAAAGGAGATATTCCTTGACTCAGATCTGGGACTACTGAATTCGCTATTCCTAACTCATTTAGGTAAAAAAAATATTCAACTATGACCGAAGATTGGTTAAATTAATCAAACTCAATATGTACCTTAGACGCTTGATCAATTTAATCAGTGTTGTGTTGACACAAATAACTAATGAGGATGAAAAAAAAACGATAAATTCCAAAAAATTGTATAATGAAACCGAATAACGTTTAATCAAAAATAACCTCTACAATCACACTAGTTCAGTATATTTACAAGCTATATTCAGAGTGTTCAATAAGAGGAGTCGAGCGAATGGATTTCAAAAGGTATTGGTCGTCAGTTTCATTAATAGGAAGTAATCGTTGATGAATAATTCGGTTGAGAATAATAAATTATTATTTCGTTGCCAGACTAAATACGAATTTAAATTTGCTAATCGATTTTTGTCGATGGCAATTTAAATTTCGTATTTTACTCTATAGTACGAATTAATTATTATAATTATAAATTAGGGCAGAAATTCTCTTCTTTGTTATTTCTGTGATATTCTGTTTTTACTTGCCTAGCGTATTGATTTCTTTTTTATTTCTTTTGCTTCTTGGACACAGAATGCAAATAAAAAATAAAATATTAATAAAAAATAATAATATGACACAAAAATTAATACAAAAAAAACATGAAATGTACTACCGATAAATAGATTACAGGAGAACAAAGATGTCACGAAATGTTTACATTAAATAAAACAGAAATTACGAATTGATGTCAGTAGACTATTACAGCAAGGTTAGGTTTTTTATCGGCTTGTACTGACAGCAGCTATTCTACCCCAGAGCCTTATTACCAAATTCAGAGTACTGAATGCATAAATCTAACATTTCTACATTAGTGCGATTTCACTTCAATTAACAACTCTGGTTAGGATTAACTGTAACTATGAAAACATAATTACTAAAGCACTGTTTATTAGGTTTCATAAACCTTGTTTACATGTTTTGATGCATGATAGTGAGTAATGATCTTCTGACTATAAATATAACGGCAATTTACTTTATCACAGAACTGACGATGCCAAAAAGGTGGCAAAAGATGTTTTCAAATAAAAATTTAAAATCAAAATGGTTTTATTATGTTTTATTATTAAAAGTGCCATTTGATAAATTGAATTTATTTAAAAATATAAAATATAAATAAAAAAATATATATATAAAATATAAATAAAATATAAAATAATTAAATTATTTAATTTTAATTTAATATTTTTTAAAAATTTATTTATATAATATATACAGAGCAGCAAATAAATCAGTGATAAATATGACGAAAACTATTCAAATTGTCTTTGATTAAGGATGATATTTGAATAGGAATACAGATAACAAAATATACAGAATTTTAATTTAAATTCGAAACAACAGTGATGGTAAATACTTTGACCTTTTCCAAACTACATAATACGCTAAGGCATTGTGTGACCTATCCTTGATAGTCAAATGATTATTGTTACCCCATCCAAACAAATTTCATGGACCCAATAAGGGGCTTTCTAAATACTTACTAAATTGTTATTATTTTTTGCATAAATAAAAATAAATACCTAAAATATAAAATCTTAACAAGGTTTGTCCATATAATAATTTTTCAAGAAAATAAAATTTATGAATAATCTATATATTATATCTAATAATGATTTCTTGATTAAAAAATTACTAAAAATAATTCAATCCAAACAGTCATTATGGAATATCAACAACAAGAATTGAAAACACAAATATCCTTTTCTGCATTCATTCGGTCTTGATTTTTACAAAATAGGAAATTTTTAATAGAAATTAAAAAAAAATCAAATCCCCCCAATTGAAAGTACTACATTATTTCTTTCTGAAAATAAAAAAATATTTTATATAATATTTTTTTTAATTTTATTTTTATACTTTTTCGTTGGTTTATCTGATGATGATGACTGTGATGAATAAATATTTGATCTCAGCCTCCCAACCATTAGGAATACGTTTCCCGAGCATCGCTAATCATAAAAAAATAAGAAATTGTATACAAAAAATAATACTTTAATATAGTTTATAATATGATAAATGATACGTTTAATTTAAAATGTAATGAATCTTCACAGAGCGGCTGTTTATCACGGAAAATTTTCATTTTTAACATAATATAAAATATATAAATTTAAAATAATTGTAAAGAAAATTTGAAAATTATCTTGATGATTTGCAAATTTGTTTTAACTTTGTAAATAAAAATAATAATAATAGAAAAATTTGGTTAGTAATAATTATATTAATTAACAACTGTAAGTATTTTCCATCATAAAAATAATCAGACAAAATATTGCAAAATTTATTACTATTCAAATTTGTGCCAAAACACAATATTAAAACAAATCAGGAGTTTATAAAATTAATCTGGATCCAAATTACAATTTAATATATATATTCAATATGATAATTTAATATAAATAGTAATATATAAGTTAATTTTCCTCACAACAATAATTAACAAATTGTCACAAAGATTGTGTTGCATCTTTTATTAAATTTAAATTTTATTGTACATTTAAATTTAACCGTTTCTCAATTATATTTCCATATTCTATAAAATAACATTTTCATTTCGTTTTCATAACAGTTTTAAAAATTATTTTTCGATTTGATAAAACGTTTTGAAAATAAAATTAAAATCGCAATTTCGTATAATTTAACAACTATTAAATTACCCATTTATTACATAAAAATAAAATTATATTTCGATTAATAATTACGTTTTCCAAATAAAATTAAAATTGCATTTTAATTTACTTCGATTTAATCGTGTAAAATAAAAGTTATTGTAAAATTAGTGACTCGGCTAATCAATTTAATCACTAATTTTACTTTAAAAAAGATAACAATAATGTCGAATTAGATTAATCCAAAATTTACGTCAAATTGGATCAACCTAATTATGTATTAATAAAGTAAAAAAAAGAACAATTTTTAAAAGATAATAAAGAAAAACAAAACTTTATCAAATCACAAACTTTAATAGTCAAAATAGAGACATTAGAATATCCAACAAACGATCATTGTCAATTCAACTTTCTAATTCACGGTAAATAATTATATTTATCAATCTATTATTTTAATTGATTTTTTTAACGTCATACAGTACATTAATGAGCAATCATGAACGGCCGGTCGGTTAAGAGATAAAACAAATTATTATTACCAGATAAACTTATACACAAAATATCCACAAGCTCATTTTGTCGCACTGGCCCCAGCGATTAGTGACGTACTATTCTGACGATCGAAAGTATTCGCCAAACTATGTAAACCCAGACGAAATATGATTCTTTCTATTTCCAAATCTTGTCTGCGCATGTTGTTACGAATGTTTTCCAGTATTTTACGAGTTCGATTACATCGAAATTCTCTAATCGTCTTTCTATCTTTATCAATAGTGCATATTTGTTCGGGCGGAAGGATTTCAGTTTTGGAAATATTGACTAGATAGTTGTTGTAGTTATTTTGAAACCGAATTGTTTTGAACTTGTATGATTCAGTCTGTCTAGAAATCTTCACTAAAAATCACTTCTTTCCTTTGATTCGAAACCTTATCCTTTTGTCAGTTAGAACATAAATAGATGAGATCTAAATTGAGATAGTCTAAATCTATTAAATTGTATAAATCTTCCGGGTCGAGGCTTCAACACTTACATAAGAATAAAAAAAAACAAAAACAATCGTAAGTACATCTTGCATCGCACACCAGAATGACTATGTACAACTAACACTTAGGCAAAGCAAGAACATGTACAAAAAACGAAAGTAAGCAAAACACATCCATATACTAAACACACGGAAGTAGTGTTTCACAGTTATAAAAAATAGTTTAGTTTATTTTCATTTCGCAAATAAAATATTAAACTTTATATTCCTTTTTATTTTATTTCAATTAAATATTTCCATCAAAATTAAAATGAACTTTATTACTTTATAATAAATCTTTGCATAAATCTTTTAATAAACCTACCGTAAAATTTATTTTATTTCTTACATAAATTAATTATTACATTAAATTTCTGAAAATCTAATTTTAACATATCTATAACAATATTTTACGAAATGTAATTGTTTAATTATTAATTTGATCAGATTGTAAATTCAAAAATTTTATGAACTCAACAACGCTCCGAACAACGTATATTTAATTTTTAAATTTGTTTTTTTATTTTAAGCCTTTTTAAATGTTTTTTCCATTAATTTTATCAGCTTACTTTCTATATTTATAGGTATACATGTATCCATAAAAAAATAATTTTACAAATATTAATGAAATTTTTAATAAAATTCAAATAAAATTATTTTTTTTGAAAAATACTGTTTTATATGTTATCTGTTTTAATCAACTCATTTTTCTAATAGAATAATATTTGAATTAAAATGAATCTATAAGGAATATATTTTTAAATTCAAATTTTAAACATTTAAGAATTAATTTTTGAAATTTTCAATTTGATTTCAATTCCAAATAATCTTTTATAAAACTATTTAAATTTTGATCAGTGAACAAAAATTAACTACTTCCTCATATTATTTATACATGGTGTTCTCGGGACCAACTATTTCGGAGTGGGAGATTAATGAATTTTTTAACTCTCCAAATGTTATTATTCTTGAACAGCTGACTGATACCACAAGCAAAAAATAAAAAAAATATTTATCTATTTATAGATGTAGACAAGTGAACACTACAGTAATTAAATATGAAATACATAAAAATGGAAAAGTTATATAAATATAAAATTAAGTACTTTTAACAAAGTAGCCACTTGATCTTGAGTATAGGAACGGACATTTGTGTCATTGATTTCCAACAATAGATCTCCCTTTTTCAACCGGCCATCTTGTTCTGCTATAGATCCTTTCACCTAAATATAATAATTATTATTAATTATTATTATGAAAGCATCAACAAGTACCAAATCTGATATGCAAACACCGACATCATTTTTCGATACAATAGTTATTCCCAGACCTTTTTTACTTTTCTTCACCAATTCTACCTTTAATTTAAAATATAATGAATCTTCACAGAGCGGCTGTTTATCACGAAAAATTTTCAATTTCACTCGATTCCCAACTGATCTTAATGTTTGTATGGCTTGATCATGAGTAGCATTTCGTAGATCTTTTCCATTTACTGCGAGAATTCTGTCACCAGCCCATAATCTTCCATCATTAGCAGCAGCTTCTTTTTCATGAACTTCATGAATCATTACTGTTCCCTATTGAAACAGAAAGCATTTTAATTAAGTATAGTTAACTATCATATCTACCAAAATCGTATCACTACCACCGATAATCGATAATCCAAGGCCTCTGTCTTTCGTTAATTCAATCACAGTCTCAACACCTGGAAGGATTTGAGCTTTTGTGGGATGTTCTTTTTGCGTTAGGGCTTTTGGTGGAGGAATATCTTGACTAATCTTTTCACTTACTGAGACTTTCTTGATAACAGACGCTTGAGTCTTTTGAATGGAGTTCCGTTTTCTGTCAGGTGGAATACTAGAATAAATTGGTTCTTTGTCGTGACTGACACTCATTCTCATGGCACTCATTTTTCTATCATCGTTTATGATTGGGGAGATGACCATTTGGTTTTGTAAAGGAGGAGGACTGTTGATCTAATATTATTGTACATATAACACAAAACATCCTTTCATTTAAATACCATTTGGTAATCAATACTTTCTCTTCGGTCTTTGCTTATGGATTGGGGTTCAATATCAGCTTTATTTTCTTGATCTGTTGAGCTCTGTAATCTACCAACAACCATTTCTAAAGCATTTTTACATCCACGTAATTTTTTCAAAACCGAGTCATAATCATCATTTACAACAACCTCGTCGTTTATTAAAAGTATTCGATCTCCTTCACGTAATGTTCCTTCCTATTTCAAAGTTTAGAAGCCATAACTAATAATAATGATTCTTACATTGGCAGCAATACCGTCGATTGTAACTTTTTTGATGTAAATTCCCGGTTCATCGTTTGAATTACAATCCATGATGAAAAATCCAAATCCTTGAGAGCTCTAAAATGCTTTTATTTCAGAAGAATAGCAAAGGTTCATATCATTTATCATGATGAAAAGATGTGATGATGGTAGTTTGAGCAAATAATTTATGCTATAAATCTCACTTTATAAATAAAAAGAAGTAAACGATTAATAATGAACTTATATTAATTAATAATTGTGTAAATTTCGTAATGGAACTTGACCTAACCCATTGGCAGGTCAGATCCTATTGCATAATTACATAATTATTTGTTTTATATTATATATATATAAAAGCCCAGAGTTTCATTTGCGTAACGCTCAATATATGTGTGAGTGTTTTACTATACAGCGTTTTATTATACAGTGTAAAAATAGAGATTTGGATGTGTCGACAAATCCATATTTTTACTATGCAATAAAAATTATATCCAAAAAATAAAATAAATGATATCAAAAAAGTATATCTAACGATAAAACACTTTTAATAAAAAGAATAAAATAAATCACATACATAGGATATTAAGTTAATAATTTTAACAGTCATAAATTTCCAACGTCCAGACTCACGGTAAGTAATTGTATTAATTTCAACGGTAAATTATAATACTTGTATTTAAATTTCTAATCATTAATGTTTATTGATTTTCAGATTTACATATTTATATCGTCCGTAAATAGGGTTCGTCTATATCGTTCAGTTGTAAATCGTAATTGATAAAATACGATTCTTTCGGAGAGAAACCATTTAAATATAAGTTAACATTAACTATCATTATTGCTGAACACCGAGGACTCCTGACTCCACCAACAGTCGCAATTTTTCGTGAGTCTTCCTGTCGGCTTCTCTGATCAATTTTTATTTCTTTCTTGTTGAACTTCTTCAAATATTAAATTTGACTTTACATTTTTCGTTTTATCTACTTTTAAAAACGGAACATTATCGGATTTCGATTTCTTTTCCGATATTCCATTTGACAGAAATCCTTTCTTCATTCCACAAAAATCTTTTTTTTTGATTTTTCAGTATTTCATTTTTACTTTTCAGATAATACAATAAACATTTGGAAATCTCAATTAAATATTTGCGTCAATAAATGCGATTACAGATTCACTGGAATTAGAATTTGTGTTTGTTCAAGTGAGATTTCTTATATTTACAAATAACGGTAAAAATAATAGACAAAAAAAGCACATGCACAACATATAACACGTTCAAGAAAGTCTAAATACAGTTATCCCATAGATAAATCAAGGACAAATACAAATCCGAAAGAAAGACAACATCATTCCTCACACAATACACGCGGAAGTAGAGTATCACATACAGCATTACAGAAATTGAACTTTTGCAAAATGGAATTGAACTTTTGTAAAATAAAAGTGAACTTTTGTAAAAGTTCAAAGTTTTTTTTGGAGAGAATGGTCGAATAAATAAAAAATCGAGAGTCTCTATGATATGTTGGTACGTGGATACTTAATCCAGAGACAGTTAATCTCGGTACAGTTTAACACGGACACTTAATCCCGAGGACATTTAGTACCGAAGTTCAATTTCATTTTGCAAAAGTTTAATTCCGTTTTGCGAAAGTTCAATTTCATTTTAAAAATGCTATAAAACCTAAATTAGGTCCATGTGTGTGTGTTTAAAATTTTAAAATATGATTTTCGGTTATAAAAATGCACAATGAAAATTTCTATGAACACACACATACAAACACAAAACTAAAATATATATAAATATATGTATGTATGTGTGTGTTTTATTATAATTATTTATTACTAGAAAAAACCCGTCATATATGACGGAAGAGCTGAATTTATCTTCTTTGAAAGCTTCTGTTTTAATTTTATTCATCAATTAGAATTAAAACAGAAACTTTCAAAAGAGAAAAATTCAGCTTTTCCGTCATATATCACGGGTTTTTTTGTAGTATATATATATATATATATATATATTTATATATATAATTTTTTGTATTTAAATTTATAGTTTTATTAACCGATGACTTTTAATTGTTTAACTTTTTTTGAGTTGAGATATGTAGGAAAAATGATTGAATAAATATGTAGATAAATAACTTGAAATTATTGTTTTCAGATTATAAATCAGTTCTTTGGATTCTTACATGAAATATATTAATCGTCGTTGAGGATATTGTTACCGTTTAGACTGTTCTTGTCGCAGAGAGAATTACGGTCTCGAGATCTTTAAAGTTTATATGGATATTTTGGAGTTAAAAATATTGTTGCTGTCAGTCGTTTGGTTAATTATTTTAATAATCAGTTTTTTAAAAATTTTAATATTAAATTTCTATTGATTTATTTACATGATTTTTTTAAAATTATTTAATGTACATATTTGTATTATTATTATTTATATGTATTTGTTTTTATTTATATAATTTAAAATTTTATCTCATTTATTCTAAAATCATACTTAGTTTTAAGCAGTACCGTAGCAACTACTATTGGCTCCAGGGGGGAACTAAGATTTGCCGCCCCCCTAACCTCAACCCTAACCCATTATTCTGAACCATAAATTAGTGTCTTCGCTAAAAATTAAATAGAATTCTGTTATTGCTGGTCTCAAAATCCTTACTTTAATTTCATATTTTTCTTACAATACTCTTATTCTTATATTAAAAATTACCAAGGAACGAAGTTATTTAAAAATTTACAATTTTTTTACAATTTATAAGCAAAATGTTTGCACTTTCATTTCTGAAAATTTATTGATAAATGTATCGAAATTCATTTCAGCAGCAAGCTCTCTTTCAATGGAAGGGACTGCCAAGTCTGCAAGCCTTGATTGACTCATTGTAGATATGAGAAGAATGTCTAGGCATACGATGTGTTAGCTTTAGGATTTATATCCACCAGTTCTTAAAGCCTTCTTCAGCACAAAAACCAGAAAGTCCAATTGAAAACAAACTGCAGCAAAAGCAGAACAGGGATTCATTCATATTCTCATACTTTTCTCACCGTTCAACTGATCACGAAAAAAACATTTTTTGGTTAGCTTCCTTGTGTCACTTTTTGTTTTTGTTCCTGGTCGTGGTACTTCTTTGAATTCAAAATGAATGTGCTGCAACGAAGTATATCCTTGCCGATCAAGCATAGCGCGAATTTCATGGTTAATCTTAACAGGCCAAAGACCAAAGTCAGTAAAATTAATTATAAAATCTGTTTTAGTAGTTGTGAGGAATGTGCCTTTCCTACACAAATGGATGATTGATATTTTCCTTGATTCTTGCTAATTAAAAATAATTTAATTTTAAAGTAAAAAGATTTAAAATAATTTTGAATGTATTATTTATTTTTTAATGTAATTTAAAATTTTAATATATTAATTTAATATGTTCATTTTTAAAAAATGTTTAGATTTAATTTCAACCAATTAAATTCTTTATAATTAATAATTTTTATTAACAGATTTTCATTTATTGAAAATAATTAGTATGAATTCAGAAATATATTGATCAAGAGAGATGTGAAATAGTGAATGCGCTTGTGATAATAATAAATGTTGCAAAACTCATATTGATGTTGTTAATAGGAGTAATTAGTTGTTGTGATTTAATTTCATGCTCACCAACTTCTGCATCGATGCAACCTTCGCTTTTTGAAGTAGCAGTATCAACTTTAAATATAGCATTAGCAACATAAACTTCATCCAAACCGAATTTGTGCACCCCTGGTAAGAGACAAATCTTCCAGCCCATTGGCAGTTTTCATTAAATTAAGCATCATTGTAACATTTTGCAATGGCTAGCATTTCTGGTAAGATTTTGCTTCGTTTTATTTTATGTTTAATATTTTTCCATTCCCAAAAGCCGCCCCCAAAATTCTTGCTGCCCTGGGCGTACCACCCCCTTCCACTGATTTTAAGCTATAAAAAAACTTCTAAATCATTAGTACCTTTTAATTTCAAATCATTCAAATCAATTAAAATATTAAAAACTATTTCAAAGCTCAAAATTATTATTTTTAAAAATTATATATTTTATAAATTCATTTTAATTCGAAAATTGATGTTATAATTTAGTTTAAAATATTCTTATACAAAATTTTAAATTTTAAAATTATACTTTTTAAAATTTAAACTTTTTTACGTTTTGAAATTAATTTGATATTTCTCAGCGAAATGACAATTAACTAAGGTGTATCCACTAAAAAAGTGCACAAGTTTTAAAACCATCGTAACTTTTTAATGTAATATTATTTAATTTCGTAAATTTGGAATTTAAATATTTGTTTTAATAGGTTAGAAATAGTAAAGCAGGTATTTAAA
>MQRK01201707.1:23946-34087 GCA_001938485.1 Girardia tigrina
ATATATATTATTAATAATAACTAACCCTAGAGTGAAGGCTTAAAGGTTCTTGTTCGTGAGCCATATTTTCCATTAATTGATAGTTTAAGGGTTTTAAAATTTTTGTGTCTTTCATCTAAAAACTTTGTAAATAAAAATTACAATAGTGAAAAATCCTTACAGAAACGTCAACCAAACTTTGAATGGTAAAGGATATAGGAGAAGACGCATTCTTAATATAATTGATAGCTTCTTCATAAGAGGTCTTGGTGAGATCAATTCCATTCACCTAAAACATTACAAAAAACTATAATCTACATTATGTTAATTTAGAATCTAATTACAGAGAGTAGACGGTCTCCTATATTTAGTTGTCCACAATGCTCAGCTGGGGAATCTGAATTGATGTGCGTTATAAATATACCGCTAACAAGGTTGGTTTCTTCATTCAATTCTTCTTTTTCTTTCACGTTTGCCACTTTACCACCTTTAATATATCATCATTTAAAGAAAGAACTCCAGAATGTTATACAAATCAAAAAATATTAAAAGAAATGAGTCAAAATGTAACGATTAGCATCATAAAATAAAATTATCACGTACCTAAAATACTGATTCCCAAATTTTGATTACTTCCCCTTTCAACTGTTACCACTCGTGGAGACGACCAACCATTTATGTGAATAGAAGTATCCATGACTTGTTCTTTCTTTTTAGGCTTAAGACCCGGTAAATTAATTATCGAATTTTTCTTTTCATTTTCTCCATTTATTTGATTTCTATATTTATAAGTTATTTTCAAATTAACTAAAAAATATATGACTACTCTGAATAGACATCGGATGTACATTTGTAGACTCTCTGAGGAATGGGAACAGTAATACTAGCCTGGTTGAACATAGGCGACCATCGGGATGATTTACTGATATCTGTAGAGGGAATGTATCCAATTCTAAGATCATTTCAAAATGACCTTGATGAAAAGAAATATAGTCATAATTACTTTATATTTTCACCGGATTTTCGAAAGCTTGTTAATAAAATGTTGACAGCATCCGGTCGAATTTCCGACAGTTGTTGTCCATTTATATCTGTGACAAAATCTCCTGGAGAACAGCAATTTTCTGTACTTGATTGTGAATTTTTAACTTTAATAATTGGATATCCAATGTCAGAAAATTTTGTTGTATCCAATTCTAAGACTGAAAAAAATTGAAATTAAAAAGGCGATTAGATAAAAAAAACAAGTTTAAGAATTTAATTTGTAAATTTATAAATACCATTTTTGTTGTAATATTTAAAAAAAATCTAATCAATTTAATAATGAAATAATTACATTTTGAAAAGTAGAACTAAAAATTATGTTTAAATAATAATAGCGTAAAAAACTAATTTATATAACAATAAACTTTAAAGAATATTTTTATGGTTTAATACAAAATCCATAAACAGATTTATTAATAAAGTAAATTTTTAATTCTGTATAAAACGTCATATTTAAAATTTCAAATGATAATAAATTAGAAAATTATTTTGTAACTTTTATCTAAATATAAAACAAATCAAATATCATATGATTTTATAAATTTAAAAATTAAAATAACATTTTTTGAGACAAAATGAAAATATAACTTTTATTAAAAAATGCTTAATAGAAATAAATGAAAATGTAAAATAAAATGGAAATTTAATAAAAGATAAAATAAAATTTGAATAAAAAGACCTATATAATTTTAAAGACGATTATAATTTAAAATTCTTAATTAATAAAAAAACAATATCGGAAATTTATATTTCTTTTTATTTATAATAGTTTGTGTAAAGAAAAAAAGGGCTTAAGTTCCTCAAATATTTTTGTTCGAAAAATTGTTTCTGTGATAGAAATAAAATTTTGTGTCATGAACTTGAATTCTGAATTCCAATCCACTTAGTGCATTATTCATATTGTGAGGAATATTTGGAATATTGATGTTTTGTATTTGAATGTTGTGTGTTGATTTGTAATTGTCTCTCCGACTAAGATTGAGATTAATATTTCAATTTTTATTATCGGAAATTTATTTATTCAAATTTATGTTTAATTTTTTTATGATTGTAAATTTTAAATGATTTTATTATTTTTATTTTGACATTTGTAAATTATTAAATCAAATTAATATTTTTAAATGATAATTAATAATTTTAACTTTAACCAATAAAATTTGTAGTAGATAAATAATACAAAGGTTCAAGTTAGTTCAGATTTTGAAAGGAGAAGTATTAAACCTTTAATCTATGAAAGTGAGAGAAAACATTACTACAGATTGTCAAAAAGATGGTCATAATTGTCATTGTAACAAATGTTGTAATAAATGTCAGTTCTCTTAATAATAGTGTCAAATCTATGCACATAATTAACTGTTAAAGAAATATAAATAAATAATCAAATTTTATATTGAAATTCAATGAACATTCCAAATATTGAAATATTTAACAGAACTCTTTCTGAAAGAAATTAACATTTATCCCATCTTATCCCACAAGATTGCATAAATCATAAATATAATTAACGTCAACAGCATTCGTCTGAACATTTTAAATATAAATTTTCTAAATGTCATTTCAGTAGTCCGGGAAATTAGAAAACTTTCTGCATTAATTACACTTTTTTATTCTTCAGGGATTTGAAAATTGATTTTCGTTAAAAAAAAGAATTCTATTTTAATTTATTTAAAATGATTATTTATTGGTAAAAAAAGAAATTATAAATCAATCAAGACAAATATAATTAAAAATTCATAACACTTTTGACAAAATGCAATTATACAATGACAATAAATAATTAATTATATCATAATAAGATCTTACAAAAGTGTCATTCTTTGACACAATAGCAATAATAGAAAATAATATTAATAATAATAATAATCCTAATTAAAAATTATTTGTAATTACAATAAATATATTAATATATTAGGTATTCAGGTAAAACATCTGTAGACATGATTTTAATAAATTCAAATAATTTGACAATAACTTATCATTTTGTTGCTCAGTATTTTTTGTTTGATTGCTACACATCTTTTCAATTAAAAATATTATTAAAAATGAATTACAATTATTAAACACTTGTTTTAATAATCAGTATTTTAAAAACTGGAAAATGTAGAAATTCGAAAGTATTCCCATGAGAAACCTCAGCATCAGAACCCATTCAAAACATCAATAGTGTATTCGTTCGTACCAGAAAGAGTGAGAATGATGTTATATTTCTATGTTTGTGATCTGTAAAGGCGGAAATTACTTGCGCAGTATATAGTAACATATAAGGAGTTAAAATATGTAATAGTTAAAAAAATATTGACAGAAAATATTTATTGAATACTTGTTTGAATATTGGTTGATTTATTTGTCTGTATAATGGCGGAAAATCGAAAAAAAATCTTCGTTTCTATACCTTCTCCCGTTATTCACTCGGTATAACGGGAAGTGAAATTTATCAGAAATTATCTCTGTTCATGGTGCTGACAGTGTTGGAGAATCTACAGTGTATCAGTGGAAAACTGAATTTGACAATGGCAAGACTTCTTTTGCTTGGGAAAACTGCGGGAGAAAATAAAAAAAACAACCGCTGAAAACATTCTGTTGGTCTCTGGAATTATTAACGCCAATGGTGCAGTGACCATTGATGAAATTGAAGATGAGGCATCCCTCAGCCATGGAACCATTCAGCGTATTGTGAGTGACCATTTGGGCTTTCAGCCTGTTGCCTGTAAGTGGGTTCATCATGCGTTGTCAAATGATCAAAAGGTTAATCGTGACACTGTTGCAAAGGAATGGTTGAAAATTTTGAAAAGCAAACACCAACATAAACATATTGTGATGGTGGATGAGAAGTGGTTTTACATGAGAACTGTTGGCAAGAAAAGATGCAACCGTTGCTGGGTCTCCCCTGATGGTGATCACAGTGAATCCATTCATGTCGTGAAGCGTAGCCAGTTTGACAGAAAAATCATGCCTGTCATCGCAGTGTCCTTCACTGGAAAATATCATTGCGAACTGCTGCAGAAGAGAGAAAGCATGAATAGCGAGCGTTATGTCATTTTTCTTGTTAATATAGAGAAGAAGTTTACTCGACATGTGTCTCCACTCAGCTGGAGAAACATGATTTTCGTGCAAGACAACACGATGTCTCATGTTTCCAAAGTGACGTCCATGTTTCTCGCAAACAAGAATGCTACCTTGCTCCGCCAATCACCATATTCTCCTGATTATAACATCTTGGATCGCTTTATTCATCCTTACTTGGAAGATCAGAGACACAAAACCAATTTTCAATCTGCAGATGAGTTACATCAATTCATTACATCAGAACTGAAAAATATTTCTTCTGATCGATGGTCATCTGAGATGGGAAAACTGATAAAATGTCTCTCTAATGTTATAAAGAAGAATGGTGATTATGAATGAATGTATTACACAGGGTTTTTTTTACATTGCTCGTTAAAAAAGATATTGACATTTCAAAAGTCTCATTCTTTCTGGTATGAACTAATATTTGAATACAATGCTACTATGTAGCAGGCAGTCTCAAATTGTTTCAAGAAATTCGTGAAAGGTAATTTTTAATCTCAATAAAGAATCTCGACGTCACCTAGAAACACAGATAGACAATGAAAAACTGAAGGCCACCCCGGAGAACGATTCATCACAAAGGGCTCATGATTTATCACTAACGTTTACTGTTACAAAGCAAACAATATTGAATCACTTAGCTCAAATTCGTAAATTTAAAAGATTAGATAAGTTGATTCTATATGAGTTGAATAAATAGCAGAAACAAAAGCGTTTTGATGCTTGATTGATGATGCTTTCTAATTATAAATGTGATCTCGCTTTGAATCGAATCGTCTCTTGTGATGAACAGTTGATCAAGTATGATAATTGCAAATATTCGACTAGGTAGCAGACACAAATGATGTAACAAAACACAATCCAAAGCATAGCTTTCACTAAATAAGCTGGCAATGAGTGTTTAGATATCTGACGTAGGTGAAATCCATTAAAAATTCATAAAACCTAGTTTGTCGATCACAGCAGATGCCTACGGCAACTAATTGGAAGATATGATGTGATGGGTTAGGGTTAGGGTTTGGTAAACAGTTTTACTCTTATCTTGATACATGATAATGCAAAACTACATACTGCACTTAAGACCGTGATAAAACTACAGGAAATTGAGTTGGAACTTCTATATCATACTCTGTAGTCACTAGACTTAGCCTCAACTGACTACCTTTCTTTGTAAATTTGAATTAATTTTTGATAGGAAAACATTCTATTTCGAAAATGCTGTAAACAGGCCTTAACAACTGCATCTCAAATGGCAAAAGTGAGTCAATAATATGAGTGCAAACTTTGATGAATGACATAAATGTTTCTATTGGTAAATTATCAATAAACTATGACTTTAGTTCTACGATTTTCATACTTTACAACCTAATATTACTATACTATATAATAATAATAAAATCAATAATCCGTCTAGGGATCATTTTTAAAGAATGAAAAATAAATAAACTAATAATAAATTGACTCACGAATTTTGTTTAAAAGAAACGGATAAAATCTCGAAAACTAAAGAAAAAACTAAGATAAAACAAACTCATTGATTAGCAAACAGAAAAGAAATAAAAGTCAAATTAAGTCAAGCAATAATAATAATTCAGAAGTAGAATTAACGGAAAATCAGATACCCTTCCAACAATTCTGAAAATTCTATGCATCAACAGTTTACGAATTTCATTCAAACTAAAGACTATTTATTTCGTCACAATTTAACAATACCCAGAATCACCAACGCGCCCTCACGATTACCTATACTATATCCGGTCCTTCTATTGGAACTTCCATATAAGTTGAGAGAGAATAATAATCAAAACTTTTTACAAAACACAAAACGAAACCGGAATAAAATCGATATAATAGTTTTGATTAATCAATTTATTGATTGGTAAATGTTTTGATAGATTATTCAAATATAATCAGAAATGAATAAATTTGCAAACTTTCAGCTCTAATCAATAAAAAAAAGTTGGATATATGAGGGCTAAACAATTTGTAAACATATAAAAATGACCGAAAAACTAAACAAATAACACGTGGTAAAATAAGGAATAGCAATATTAATTATTAATGAATGTTTTATTGAAAATAAATGTTTTGTAAGAAAAAAAATATTTTAGCTGGATTTAAGATTGGTAATTTAAAAACTTTTATTTGTAAATAATAGGTATGGAAATGGTGGTTTAGGTTCTGGAAAATATTATAAAGTGTTAAGATTTTAATGTATTTTAATTCAGATCAATTGATGAAATCCTATCAACGTTCCTACCTCGTTGATACATGCAAAGAGATTCATCCAATCATATTCAAGTATTTCGACGTAATGACTTTAATTACCAGGGGTGTCAAACTTGTTGGCTTCTAAAGGCAAATTTAGAGAAATTAGAGTTGTCATGGGCCTCAGAAAAATAATTTGCAAAATAATCAAAACTTATGAATTACAATAAAATTCATCATTATCTTTTCAATCACATTTGATGTTCAGGCTACAGGTTCAAAAACTATGATGTATATAAAAATAGGATACTGAAATACAAGAAAGATGTAAAGAAGCACATAATTTAAAATTGTTTGTAATTTTACTTTAAACTTTTCTCTAATTTCAACGTACGTAAGTCTTTTGATACACCATATAATTATTTTGTGTTCCTCTGTATATTTAAGAGACATGTAAAGAAGCTCGAGCATGGAGATCATGATGTATAATTCAAAAATAAAACATGAGCATTAAAGCAAAAGTCAAATTTAACTCTCAGTTAAGTTGTTTGTTTTCGATTTTTTCCTTCGGATAATTAGGATTTTTTAGGTTTACAATTAAAACTTGTTTTGCGAATGATAAATAGTTCTTTAATCCTTTTAGACGTGTTTATTATATACTAATGTCTAGTGACCAATGTTTAGTAAACAAAAAAATGTAAGAAGAACACTTATTTTGATTTTTGTATTGTTTTTATATATACATATTGGGTTGGCCAAAAAGTCATTGTGTTTTTGAGTACGTCCTAATAAAAAGCTTGAAAATATAAAACGATGTGATAACATTTAAATTAAATTATATATTCTAAAACTTTAATTTTCAGACTATGTTTATACAAAATATTAATTGATTTTGTTTTAATTTATTACTTTACCGTCAATTCGAAATGAAAAATCTAAATGAGCATATTCGTCATGTTTTGTTGCATTATTTTCGCAAAGGGAAAACCGCTGTGCAAGCTCATAAGAAGATATGTTTTGTATATGGTATATGAGACCTTAAAACTTCGACAGTGTCAATACTGGTTTCCAAAATTTCGTTCTGAAAAATTTCATCTGAAAGATGCACCACGTTTCGGTCGACCAGTTGAAGTTGATGGCGACATTTGATGGCACTGATCAAATCTAATCCATATATGACGACAAGGGAAGTTGCAGAGACTCTGGAAATATCAAAATCAAGTGTTGGAAGTCATTTCAAGAAACTTGGATTCGTCAGTAAACTCGATATGTGGTTACCACATGAACTGAAAGAAATTGATTTGGTGAAACGTATAGACATTTGCGATTCCCTTTTGAAGAGAGAACAAAGTGATCAATTTTTGAAGCCCTTGATTACGAGTGACGAAAAATGGATTGTTTACAACAATATGGAATGCCGAAGATCATGGACAAAACATTGTGAGTCTGCCAAAACGATCCAAAAAGTAGAAATTCGTTAAAAGAAGGTTATGCTTTCCGTCTGGTGGGATTTTAAAGGAATTGTGTTTTTTGAACTCCTTCGGAGGAATGAAACCATCAATTCAGACAGATATTGTGGTCAGCTGGAGAAATTGGCTCATTCAATTCAACAGGAACGTCTTGAATTGGCAAATCGAAAATGAGTTGTAATTCAGCATGATAACGCAAGACCGCATACAAGTTTGACCACTCGCCAGAAACTCTTATCACTGGGTTGGGAGGTTTTGCCGCACCCACCGTATTCTCCAGACTTGGCCCCATCGGATTTTCACTTATTTAGATCACTGCAGAATTCCTTAAACAGAAAAACATTTGTCAGCGATGATGACATCAAATCGTTTCTAGACGGCTTTTTTGCTGACAAAGGCAAAGGTTTTTATGAATCAGGAATAATGAAGTTACCGGAAAGGTGGAAGAAAGTGATTGAAAATAATGGACAGTATATCATGTAAAAATATTTGTGCATCCATGTCATTTTTGATAATAAATATTTTAGTAAAAAACGCAATGACTTTTTGGTCAACCCAATATAATCTAATTTTAAAGGTTAAAAATATATTAAAATTTAATTTAAAAATCACATTAATTTATTATTAATTAGTATATCATAACAAATAATGTACCATCTCTCGTGAAGTCCATATAGAACCACTGTTTAGTAAAGCTAATATTGTTAACTTCCGTTTCTTTCGATTCTAAATTTTCCGTCTTTTTCGATTTCTTAAATTAAGATAGTTAAAAAACAAATTAAATATAAAAGGCGTATACTACCTTCCAATAATGAATCATGGCATCTGTATCACTTTCACTGATCTTCGTCACTTCTAGTTCATCAAGGCAGTCTATAGAACTGGAACTATTAATATCTGACGAAGGAGTTTTGGAGGATGTTTGTTCACTGATGATTTTCATTTTCAAACCAAAATCGTCATCGGATTTAATAGTACTGTAAGATTTTTCGAAATCCTTTTTATTGTAGTTATTAAAATGGGAAGAGTTGAGACGTTGATAATTTAGATTAATAATTGGATCTGATTTTTTATCATGTGGAGACAATTCCCGACGAGGAGTATTTGATTCGGAACTAGCACTGCTTTGCAGAACTGTACTTTCTGCGTCAATATAGTTTTCTCTAGTACTACTCACACTTTGAAATGGAATTTCCTTATCAGAAACTTCAGAAGAACATGGAAGCAAAACGATAATGTCACAATAGTCTCTGAGATAGATTGCTGCGTTATGCAAAGTTTGTTGAACTATGCAAGTTGTGATTTGATAGAGCCGTATATCAGTATTAATGACTCTTTGTAACGAGTTATAGGTACTACTGATTGCTGTGTCTTCGGCCAGTGTGAAAGGTTCATATTCTAATGACTGACTGGTGGATAACTATATGCAGAGATATTAATTTGTAAAAAGTTATTATCAAAATATACTTCCTCAACAGTTTCTTTTGAGTAACTTCGATACATATAACTAGATGGAAACATAGGTTTAGCAATGCCTAGCAATACTTGACCTTTAGGTAAAGACTGAAGAGCTTCAATTACTTCCAGTTTTGAAGATAGAGCATCAACTTCCACTTCATTAATAAATATTAATCTATCTCCTGGAATAATTCTACCATCTAAATGGGCAACTCCATTCGGAACCAAACTTGAAATCACTATAACAGGCACATTTGAACTACAATCCTGAATTATTGTTACTTTTAAAAAATTATTAGAAATGATACGAAAATTTCAAAAACATATTTTCTCTTTTAATGAAAATAAATTTGAGCGGAAAATAAGAAAATTATGAATTGACTGAACATTTGCAAGCCGAACAAAACATCTCAATCAGTGGTCAAATTGAGAAATCTTTGAATATGAGAGCATTTGATGCTGTAAAATATAATCGTGAGAGGGTGTCATAAAAATGTTTGTCAATCTGGATGAAAATTTTTTATTAAAAACAAAGTTCATCTATTAAAAAATATTTAGAAATAATATATTTCGATGAAAGAGCTGTCATCTTCAGGACACTGATATTTTTTTAAATAACCTGTATGTTCCAGATTTGAATTAATAAAAAAAAATTAATATTGAAATTATATAATATATATTTATATATACATTATTGAGGGGTTAAAATTTTGATGGTTTAAAAATTCGTTTGTTTTAACGAATTATTAGAATTAATGTTAGTTTTGATATCTAATAAAGATAGTAATATCGATTTTTTTTTAATTAGAATTAATAATGAAAATGAATATATAAATATATAATATGAAAATGAATATGCGACCGATGGTTTTGAGAAACCGTGAAATAAATCCTTCGGGTGAAAATTCCGATCA
>MQRK01201707.1:36313-49990 GCA_001938485.1 Girardia tigrina
TACCTTACAGCATTAGTGAGGCAGTGAGGCAGGCAGTGAGTGACTTGGGCTTTTATAATATAAAAAAAATTGAACCCCCGGCAAGAGAGGGCCGCGAAGCGGGCCGAGCGTGCTAGTATTGTATAATAAATGAAGAATTAGGAGAGAACGCTTTTCCAAAACCCCTTGTCTTAAAGACTAGCTATGCTTAGCCTTTTAAAAACAAACTTCTCAGACTCAAGATCATTGATTGGACCAATTGCAAATGATTATTCCCACTGGGGTGTAAATTTGAAAGCGACAGAGGACTTTTACAGATTTTAGTCAGAGAATATTTATGAATTACAGTTAATCTTCTTTAAATAAAACATAAATTGTATGGATAAGTTTCTTGAATCGATTAAATTGTACAATAAAAGGAATGGGTGGTTAAGTGTTACAATGAATATTATTTGGGAAAATGTGAAGTGTATATAGAGTACTGAGCAGGAACAAATGGGGCGCGTGTCACTATTTCGCAAGAATTACCAATTGAAGTGTACATAATAAATATGAGTCCAGTTTAATTGACAATTATATGACAATAATTTAGAATTAAGAACGCCATTAAAATCAAATTTTATTGTCGCAATATATTTCGGTGGATTTTCCACAATCTTCAGGATGAATTAAAAACAATTTCGTTGTCTTATAGCAAATTGATGATTATGTAAATATCTTGCATAATAACTAATTAAATATTTTCAAAAAAATGGAAGAGAGACTTGTTTGGACATTAATGGACGAATTAAGTGATTTAATCAATAAAGCTTCACAAGTAACTCTTTCCCAATAATTTTTAAAATTTACTGCACAATATTTTAAAATTAGTTGTTTTCACCTCCGATTTACAACCCTTCATATGTCCAGCAATATTACTCCCACAACCCAATCGTCCATGCTCCTCAATCCTGAATCCTGAATAAAATTTGATTTTATGGCGTTCTAAATTATAAAATTTTGCCATTATTTTTTAAATTTCTTATTATTAATTTAGAAAGTCATTTTTTTCTGAAAAGATAGAATTATAGAATAGGGAAGGTTAAAATCGAAATCTTTAATTCTTTACATCAGAGATGAAGTACATTCATTAATTCAATCCATATTTATATCACTTGATTCTGATGATATGTATTTGTATCACAAAAAATTCAGAGGGCCTAAATTTTAAGCAATAAAATCAATTTGTGAAAAACTATTTTAAAAGAGAACGTGTATTTAAAATATTATTAATATAGTAAAAAAAATCTCAAAATGCATTTTTTCTTATGTAATGAGCTTTCAAATTTGTTTATGAAACCAAGCATTTTAGGTTTAATCTGCTCAGTTTTCGAAGAAAAAGCGCTCTTCAATTAATCAAGAAATTCCAGCCGATTCCGGTAGATATGGTTAATGATATAACCCTGAAGAAACCAGTTCCGAAGAGCAGTCCTTCTATTCCTCCTCCACACCTCTTTCGAGTTTCGAGATCAATCAGTTTTGATACAAATTTATTTACCAAAAGTTTGAAAATTGCTTGGGTTTGATGTGGACAAGTTCCGTCTTGTATGAACCAAAGTTTTTTCACCTTGCTAAGATCTCTCATCATTGGAAGGGCGTTTTTGTTCGAGATTTGGTAAAAAACTGCTCCAGTAACAGTAGATTAGACGAATATTGGTCTAATACATCACAATACTGTTAGCTTTCTTTGATGTATTGTTTTACAATCATTACTTCTGGATTTTCTTGTCCCAAATATTTCATGTTCTTTTTGTTGACTACGCCATGTAGGTGAAAATGAGCTTCGATACTAAACGAGATTTGCTATATATTGATATACTTCTCTTTCATCATTGTAACGATCATGTTGTCAAAATGAAATTGCTGTTTTGTGGCACTTTTCAAAATGAGCTATGTCATTTGAAGCTTGTATGGGAAGAGTTCCAATTCGAGTTTCATGTCCAAAGTTCGGGCCACCTTATTTGAAATAAACAGATTAATTCCGTTCTAGGGTTTTGTGTGGTTTCAAGTAGTACAAATAAAGAAAAAATATTGAAAAACCCTATGCATTCCTTACAAATTCCTTATTGTGATTATGGTACAGTAATTATGAAATTGTTTAAAATATGATGCAAAATGGTTTTAACTTTCCCTAATTTTATCATTGAATATAATATCCTTTTCAATAATTAAAAAAATATT
Source organism: Girardia tigrina (assembly GCA_001938485.1). Lineage (NCBI taxonomy): Eukaryota > Metazoa > Platyhelminthes > Tricladida > Dugesiidae > Girardia > Girardia tigrina. Next base: position 38,513 of record MQRK01201707.1, read on the forward strand.
ATTAATTCATTTTGTCTTAGACCATTCCAAAGTGTAGTTGCAATTGTTGTTTAATAAATTAAATTTTATTCATCAAAATTAGCTTAGACTGAAATAATAGAATTTATTGAAATTAGATTATCACTGTTGTGACACAAAGAAGCGGATTTTATGTAGAAACTAATTTTAACTGGAACTGTTCATCGAAATAGAAATTAATAAGCAAAACTTTCATTTAATCTATAACAATAGGTTCCATTTAATTTTACATCGATGAAACAGCTGCCATTAGGTTGGCCAAAAAGTATTAATTGAAAAAATATATTCTGTGTGCCTGAGCATTATCTTGCGGCATCAAGACGTGCTTTCGGTTGATAATAGCCGAATACTTAGACTTCAACTTGTTACAAACACGTTCCAGTTGTTTGAAATACAGTATGATTCCTTCAAAATTCCACCAGACGTAAATCGGGATCTTCTTTGCAAATCGATTGCGCTTCGAAAATGACGGCTTTGATTGACCCTTCTAAACTAATAATCTGTCCCGATTGTTCTTAACCAAGGGACACGCACTTTTCATCTGATTTGAAAATGCTTTTCCAAAAACGATCGTTGGAAGGATTATTGAGATATTCACGGTTAATATTTTGTCCTTTGACAGTTTCAGCTGAAGTTAAATCATGTGGATCTAGTCTTGGCTTCTTGTGCATAAAATTTAATATTGTTTGGTGTGACTTAACACTCATTTTTGCCGGTTTACGACTGCTACTCAAAGGTTCGGCTTGCAAAGCAGTAAGAAAATATCTGGCCTAGAGTGTTGGAGGTCGGCCGGAACACGACTGATCTTTTAGGCTCATGTTATCATTTGTAAATCGGTTGTACCACTTTGTAATTGTAACAAGATTGACTTTTCCATCATCATCACATCGAAACTCGAAGCTCCATTTTGTCAATTTCTATCTTGTGGTTCGTTTTTTACCTACTAAAAATAAATATGCAAAATATAAAACCTATAGCAAATCTTTAAAAATATTAATTATTAGTAAATCGCATTATATTATTGTGCAAGTATTAGTGTAACTGCAATAATGCGTATTTTTTTCTATGGTGAATTAAAAATATTTGACCAACCAAATAAAATATGTAAAAATAATTTAAAATATATATGTATTGCAATGTTGAAATATGATTTAATGTTTTGTATATAATAAAACAAATATGTTCAAAAGAAAACCTGATAATAATCTATACTAAATCCGAGTCCTTGAGATTCTTTAGTTAGTTCTACTAATATTGGACCCGACCACATTGCGACGTCTTTCAAATACTGAAGAGATCTGTTAGTTGTAAGAGATCGTATTGGCAGAGAATTAGATTTAACAAATATGGAATTATCTGATTTAGCCTTAGACATTATAGGATATCTGTATGAGTCTTCGTAAACAATTTTGTTATCAGTTTTTGGATGATATTTTGCAACAGTATCTGTATGGCAAAGAAAACTGCCGCTTCTGAAACCACCATGATGATTATACAACTCTTGCATTTGATCAAGGGAATGATAGTCTATATCGATGCTCATGTTATCATTATCAATATCATCAAAGTATTCATCATCATCGTCATCTTCATCATCGTCGTCAATGTAGTCTCCGTAAAGCATTGTAGATGATGATCGAGAGAGTTGACTAACATCAACTTCTTTTCTGCGAGCTGCAACAATTTGAACTCGATTTGGAAGAGACTTTAAACTCGCTAAAACCTCTTGATAAGGAACACCATGTAACTTCTTACCATTTGCCTTAACAAGAAAATTAATTATTTAATAAATAAGCTAATATATACTTCCAGCAATTCATCCCCTGATCTAAATGTCCCATCCAGTCCAATGGGTCCATCAGGAACAATCGTTCTTATATAGTGATGGGGTTTATCTTCTAAACCAGTGACATCATCCACATCAACAGTTCCTTCTAAACTTATTCCTAAACCTTCATTTGTCTTATTGATATAAGATATCTAAACAATAAAAAAATAATCAAATTTATTTACTTATTTCAACAAACCAGTATATCATAATTGCTGCCGATTATTTTATTCCATGTGGATTTAATCGTGTCTTCAATTGTTTTATCAATAGACGCGTCTTTATTTGAAGGGTCAAATATATTAAATTACATTTAAGTATAAATATTACATTTCAAGTTCATCTTCTGGACATTAAATCCACTGTTGGGCAAGATATTAGCTAGTAACACATCTGTTTTTGTAGTGTTCTCTAAGCATGCTTTTTGGGTTGCCAAAAAATCCACAATGGACATTTCAGCCTCATCCTCACTTGATGAGTTGCCTAATTGAGCTGAAGGGGGAACAATACTGACGTCAATATTTTCTGGACAGTTATTTACTGGGCTTTCATCATTAGAAAGAATTGTATATATCATTGGTTGGAGAGATAAAGTTTCGTTAGTGGTCTTCATACTATTATTTATAGATGAATTTGATTTGGTATGTATAAGAGAATTGGAAGAAGATTGAGAAATTGAACTGACGGTGTGGGAGGATTTTGCTGCAAATATTTATAATCAAAATAGATAATCAAGTTAAAGTAACACAATTTTACTGATTCATCGAACTTAAGAATCATTTACAAGGCTTCTCAAAAATATACAACATTCATATTCAAATTAAAAGTCGAAAGCCAATTAAAAATGTTTATTAATTTCGACGGATTAACCGTTATCGTCAGAAAAACAAATTAAAAAAAATGGGCTTATATACTGCCAGTAATGATTATGTAATTAATACGTCATCAATAAATCATTTAAAAACCTTCAATAAAGTTATCGAGAGTGCGTTTTGAACGTTAATTTTAGGATCCAAAGATCTTATATATAACGCTTCACATGTCACTCTCTACCAATAATTTTTAAATTTAGTGCACAGAATTTTAAAGGTATGGATGTTTATTTCCCCTGTGCAATGTTTACTATGTCCAGCAATATTACTTCCACGTTCCTTACGACTGTGTTCCTGGATTCTCTTACAGAGATGACGCGAAGTCTCTCCAATGTATGTGGCGTTACACCCATTACATGTATATTGGTAAATGAGATCCAAACAAAATCCCAACGGTGTTGATGATTTATTACTAAACATACCTTCGAATTTTTGGGTACGGGAGATTATTTTTAAATTTATTGTGCTATCTACTGCTTTTAAAATAGAATTTTTAAATGTTTTAAAACCTTCTGAATAAAGTACGGTTAAAATAGATACAAGATCTAAACTATTTTTATTAGTGTTTGAAAATTTAAAATTAAAATTTTAGTAATAAATCTTAGTTCGTATCAAGAAATATAAATTTCCGCTTCTTCTGCTATATTTTTTTAGTGTGGAATCATTTTTAATAGAACTTCTAACGGATTTTAGAACATCCAAAGTCATATTTGATTTCGAATTTACATTTGTTGACACTTTCATGGGGAATGTAGCCAAAACCTAATTAATTAACGAATTATGAACGTAAAAATAGTGCAACAAATATTTATATTCTTGAAATTTATATATTACCATAAATTCAGAAAAAAACTGATGACGAAATTATAAATGTTTAAAAAAGGTCGACATTGTAAAGGTGACAATAACTGAAAATAAGAATGTTTATATATCGCTAACCCGAAAACAATACAAGATCAATTTATTTCAATGTTTAAATTTGCATTATATTTTAGAAATAATTTTTTTATATTTCAGAGAAGCCATTTTAACATATTATTTAGTATACCAAACAAAACTTAATTTAATTATTAGAATAAATTTTTTTTCCATACCAAACAAGTTTTATGGCATTATTCATCATATTTTTTTAAATAAATTATTTTAATTACTACTTAAATAAAGTGCTGAATTTCTAAAAACGCTTTTTGAAAATGTCCCACATGAAGCGTCATTTGCGTCTTATTCATGAAGAAAAAAGCAGGAAACAGATATTCTTTGAGCTTAGTTCTATTTATGGTGACCAAAGTACCCCTCTATGGATACTGTCAAAACATGGCACAAGCATATAATACATTGTAATAATATCTCTTTTTATTGAGAAAAATCAGATTGGTTATCTAAAATTAGTGAAGAATTAGCAGGGAAACTCAAACAAATCGGGGTTGAGTGAACAGTAAATAACCATGAGAGACTTAACAATGCTCTTTAATGTCAGAAAAGTCCACAGTTATTATGTTCAGCAACAACCTTTTTATACGGCTTTTAAAAGCAAAAATACAGATCACTGAACGAGTTGCTGTAAAGAGAACTTCAACACCCTAAAGTAGACGAGTTTCTGACCACGTTTACTTGTAGCGGCGATCCCGTTTTCGACGTAGAGGCAATTATTCTGGAAGGACGACACAGGAGCAACAACCCCATCACAAAGATCAATCTAAATGACAACAATTACAAACAAGTGAAAATAAAACGAAAACATAAATAGAAAAACAAGAACAAGAACTATAGAAAAAAAGAGAGTACTAATTACGATAACAAATAATAAAAATTCAGTAAACAAAATCTGAAGAGGAATATTTCAAAAATATAATTTTCAATTTAAAACGGAAATTAAAGGGGAAGAAATGACTTTAATTTTTTTTACCTGGAGATAGTTATTACCGAAACGAGCACATGGGTGGAAAATCTCTCGATAAAAGTGGCCGAATTGTTCACCTCACGTTCCATGATCTATCCATGTTCGGAAAACGGGCACAAACAGAAAACGAAATCAAAGAATAAACCGTCATTAGATGGCGAATTCGCTTTAAAAATAACAAATAACACTTAGCTATCATGCCAAGTTGACCTACGTTCGAGGTGAAACACAAAACCGTCCGAAGGGCCTAAGAATGCGACAACGCTTTGGGTGTCCATACATATCACACTTTCAGATATAACACTCGAACAAACAAGTGAAAATGCCAGTAAAATATATTTATTTACAATACAAAATTTTATCATGGTGCACAGACAACACATCGTTTGTTCTAATCTTTTTGAATCTGTTATTATTTTTCATCATGTCCGATAATATTTCAACAATTATGATTTGTAATTTTTAGGCATTTTTTTAGAATAGTTTATTTTTTAATTTTTATCATTTTTGATATACATATTTACACTGTCGATCAATAAGTTCACAATTGTTTCTTTTCGTTATTCATTATTATTATAAACATTTTTTTAATCGATTTTTGGATTCACTACACATTTAAAAATGAAAATCAAAGACTTTGAGGAAGACCAAGTCCCTGTATTAACGACTCAAAAACAAGCTCAAAATGTTAGATAATAAAAAACAAATAACATTAGTTTGAAAGATGACTTCAAAGGTACATTAAATAATAACATCAAAACGAAGAAACTCTATCTTAGGTTCAGAGTAGAGTAACTTTTCAAAAATAAATTTAATGAATTCTATAGTATGGCCAAGTTATATTCATGTTCTAATAAAGTTATAAATATTCTTCATTCGGAATTATGATTTTACGAAATTTTCCGGCCATCTGAATATTGTATCTTCTTTTAATAAATATATGGTCTTCAAGAAAATTGTAAAAATTTGTTAAAATGCACCAATCAAACCCTTAATTGTAATAATAATGTATAATGTCGTCAAGTATGAAATTTGTAGAACTAAAGTCAAAGTTTATTGATAATTTACCAATACAAATATTTATGTCATTCATCAAAGTATGCATCCATATTATCGACGCACTTTTGCCATTTGAGCGGCGGTTTGTTGAAGCCATTTGAATAAAAATTTTGTGGGCGATAATTTATAAATTCATTGAAGATCATTTGTTCGGCATTTTCAGAATTGAATGTTTTCCTATCAAAAGTTGTTTAAATTGAGAAACAAAATTGTTATCAGTTCGTTATTATCTACCTGTGTTCCATGGCGACTTCGAGACTAATTATTATGGTTAAAATTACTTTCATAAATTTCCTAATGCGTTGCAGCATTATATTTAAATACACTATTAATGTTTTACACGGTTTTTGACGCTGAGAATCCACATGGGAACTTGTACTTCATAATAGTTCCAATTTCTGACTTTTCCATTTTAAAATACTGACTACAAAAACACGATATCAATAATTTTAATTAATTTTTATTGGCGTATTCAAGATAATGGTCAAGATATGTAGCGATGAAACAAAAAAAAACTGAGAAGCAAAATGTTAAGTCATTTTCAAATTAGAACTATTTGAATTTATTGTAATCATGCCTACAAATCTCATGTATTACAACCAAATATAAATAATAATTAAATTGATAGTATAGCCTTTGCTTATTCATTTCTGACAGTACAACAATGTATAATGAAAAATTGCAATATCTGTACTTCTGTGTTGATATTTAAAAAAGGAACTCATATCAAAGGTTATGGAGAAATTAGGTATTGATTGACTCTAAAGTTGGCTCAGAGTTGAATGAGGTCTGTCATTAATTTTTTGCTGGTATATTTTGGAGGGTGTACTGCTCGTTGAACTCGTTATAGAAAATTATATAATTGTTGATAACTTTTTTTGAACAGCTATAATAGCTTCACTATCCTAACTTCATCAATTTGTAAAGAGTTGTTTTCCAGATCAACAATGCTTTAAAACACATAACAATAATAGTTTTAAAGAAGATTCAGAACCTTACTGATATTAAATATCTTCTTCAACTTTCATACAGTCAAGGCCTTGAACCATTTGACTATTACATTTTCCGGCCAATGACTCCTTTTTGATTAAGTCGTCAGTTCAGAAACGTATTGGACTACAAATTGACATTACAAATCTTTTGCCTTAAAGTCAAAGGAATGGTTTTAAACGAATACAAATATATTTCCAAAAACTAATTTTTACATTGAAAGTTACTGTTAATTATTTTGTCGTTTTTTGTTTTTTTTAAATAAACATTTAAAAAACAATGTAATCTAGTTCTTACTGGTTCGGTTACTCCATTTTACATTTATGTATTTGTGTAAAGACGTAAGATTGTCAGTGGGGTCCATTAGGATCCATGGACGACCCTTTAAAAACCCTTGACATGGGTTATTTAGATATCAATAAAGATAGCGAAAATAGAATTCTATAAACTTAGTAAATTAAAACTCCAGGAGGAAAAAAAGTATTGTAAAAAATAATCTAAAAGAAAACCAAATGATTTCTACGTACCAGTTTGAGTTAAAATTTCGTAAACGGGACCCTTTGTATATCGATTAAATTTTAGTTTTACTGTGCCGGTGGTCAGTTTTAGTATTTCAACAACAGCCGGATTGTCCAAACCAACAACAGATTGGTCATTTATCTAAAAAAAGATTCTTCTTTAATTATAATTAAATCAGTTTTCAGAAAGCAAAAACAGCAAATTCGAAAACAAATTTATTTCTCTCTAAAATAAATGGAATATTTTTTAGGCAGTTTATTCTTTTTTCCCAATCAATTATCTTTCAGACGAGAGAGATTCATAAATATTTTATTTATGAGCACAGAAACGGAAGAACAAAACCTAAGAGTCAATTAAAAGAAAAGAAAATCATTTTATATAAAAAAGTTAAAGAAGAAAAACTAACACAAATAAATTATTTTCAAAGAAAAATAATTTCGGAAATAATAAAAATATAAAAGTCAATGAATAGTTGTGTTTTTTTCTGATAAAAATATAATTATTAATTTATTTCAAAGTTAACATTATTAAAGTAAAACCTTTTTTTGTTTTTCTTGATTTTTTAAAAATTATAATAAAACAAAATATAAATAATAAAAACAACACTCATCCATTAAAAAATATATTTCAAGACAATATATTTCGACGGATCTACCGTCATCTTCAGGTCACTAATTAATAATCAATTCACCTGTATATAAATACAAAAATGATGATTATGTAATCGATTGTACCTTATTTGAAGGATTTAAAAACTTTAAAAAAGCATTGTTAAAAGCAACTAACAATGAATTAAATTTAAAAATTATATCCCGATCTCATAAAATTCAAAATATGTTCAATAATAAATCTATTACACCTTTGACACTTTGTTCTGGTATTGTTTATGAATATAAATGTAATAGGTGCGATGCCACATAAATTGCGAGACTGTCCGTCATTTCTGTAAACGAATTCAAGAACATGGTCGAAAAGAGAGTAAGAGTAATATTGCAGAACATAGGAAAAAATGTAAATGTGATGTTAATTTTGATAATTTCAAAATTCTGTGTAAGCAGTTTGACAGTTATTGGGAGAGAGTGTCGTGTGAAGCATTGTTAATTAGGTCCCGTTGCCCTAAAATCAATGTTCAATCGGCAGTCTCAACCAGCTTATTGAGAATTTTTGATTAGCATGATTTCATGCAACCGATTACATAATCATCATAAATCTGTGTATAAGTGCGAATTATATCATTATTAGTTTAATCTGATGATCCGTCGAAATTGATAACAATACATTACGATGAACGTTTTTTGAGTTTTGAAAACTAAGAAAAGGTTAATTAAGTTTAAATATTGAAATATGTCTTTAATAAGAAGCTGAAACTCATCCATCGTTGTCTGACCATTACATAAAATGAAAGTTTAACCGAAACTCTAATCCATAGGAGGTTCAAATGATTCTCCTGTTGGGTATTGAAATGTTTTAAAATTTTCATGTTAAAAAAGGAATATCAACAATTTTTGCGGTGATTAATGTCTTTTTTTGGTGACTCTTAAGTTTAATATTTATTAAAAACACCAGTTTGACTTTTCATATTTTTATTCACACAACAATTTGGATTGTCCTTAAGACAATCTTTGTCATAGCTTTCGTACATGTCTTGCCCGATCATTTTTTTGATATATAAAATAAATTTATTGGTATTTTTATTTATATTTTATTAATATCTAAAATAAACCAAGTTATATTTATATCTATATTTTATTTTATTTTTTTTGGTAATGAATCCTGACAATATTTATTTTTTTGACTGAATGTTGTTCTGTGTATTTTTTATTCATTTTATGTAGTGATCGTTTTTATTATTGTGTTTATTTTTATTTGTTAATTTTTGTGTAGTAAAATAAATCATATTTTAATTCAACCAGGAAAATCTAAAGAAAATATAAAAAATAGAGTTTAAAAAAGGAAGAATAGAAAGAAACAGAAAAAATAAGTTAAATGAATATCATAGAAAATTATTATTAAAAAATATATAGAGATAAAAAAATCAATAAAGAATAGATATTAATGTTAATTACTTACCATGAATTATTATTTGTCTCGAAAGCTTTTGACAATTATCTTTTTGATTGAATTTACTGGATTTTATTTTGAAGTACGGGAAAGAAAAAAGGTGCATCAAGAAATTCTATCAATTCGAGAAGAAAGAAGGTATACGAAGAAAGTACAAAGAAAGAACATCAATTGATCCTATTAACATTATCCATAACATATTATTTGAGGTTCTATAAAGTATTTATTTATACTTTGTAGTTATCTATTTTCTCAATTATACTTATACTTAAATATCATATTTTTTTATTATTTTATTTAAACAATATAATAAAAGTAATTTCAACAGTATATAATTTTTTATTTTTGAAACTGCTTTTAATTTTTTAATTTTTAATAAATATTTAATTTTACAGTACAATTGCATTCTGAACTAAATTGATTAATGAATTAATTCTTATTATTTTCAGCAAATGGAGACATAAATATTTTAATAAAATATTTACTCAAAACTTATTGGATAGAAATTCAAATGATTATTAATTATTTAAAAAAGTATTAATTTTATTTATTTATTAAAAATTGTAAAAATGAATTAACTTATTTAAAATTTTACCATTATTTTCCAATTTTTTAAAACTAATTAATAGCAAAAGTACAGAAAGAGAGGAATTTTATTATTTAGATCGTTTGATCCAAAAATTAATATTCAAATGTCATTCTCAACATTTACATGGGAAATATTCAAATAGCACCAAATGGGATTTTTCATTAAATATTAATTTATTTATAATTCACAAAATTGACGTTGAGTTTGTTGGATGGTGACTAATTATTTCGAGTAAATTAATAATAACAAAAAATAAAACATTAGAAAATAAAAAAATCATCGCGTTTTATTTTTAATTATCTAATTAATTTTTTTCAATAATTAATTATTTTTTTTAATTTTCTCTTCATCGTTAATAAATCAAATCCGTTGTTTTTTCTCGTGGGATTTTTTTGTCATCAATTTTAAGACAATTTTAATTTTATAATATAAAATAATAATAAATAATTTTTATTTTATTTTATCGACTCTTTCGTCACATCATTTTCCACTAAAAGCAATCTAATTGATTTAGTGTCAAATTTTCAACCAGCTAAACAACATTTTATTTTTGTGTTTTAATTTGAATTTTATTATTAAAATTTAATAAAAAAGAAAAATTAAATTAATATTTATCTTTATAATTATTTTTTTTCGTTTATATAAATATCTTTTGATAATTAAAAATTCTGATAAATGAGGTTTAGATAATTTTCAAACAAGTAATAAAATATTAATTAGATTATAATAAAATGTGCGGTGGAAAGTTAAGATAATAAAAAAAACAAGATAATTAATTGTTTATTAAAATTATAATATTTTATATTATATTTAAAATATATATAATACTAATTATGAAACTGAAGGATAAAAACAAGAAAAGTTTTCTTTAATTTAAAATCAAATCTAAATAAAGTATTTCTAGTTTAAAATTAAAAAATAATATTTTTTATCTAAAAAAAGATACGGAAAATATTCTCTGTTAAAATAAAAATGTCACAGATTTTCCATTTGATGATATAAAAAGTGGAGAGAAAATTTATAATGATAACAAAATGCTGTTTAGAATTTAAAAAAAATTTTATCTTACCCGTAATCTTCCGTGTTAAATAAAGTACTTTTAATTTGCCATTAAAAGACAAATATAAAAATTTTGTACAGCACAAAAAATGTTTTTTTAAATAAAGATATTTACGGAATAAAGTCTAATATACAGTTGGAATTATTTTTCTAATTTTGGTAAAATAATTAAGAAATAAAATTTAAAAAATTAAATAATAATTTTATTTCTTTATATTTTATCTAAAATAAATTCCCATAAATATTTAATTTTACAAATATCTTTTTCGTGAAATTTAATCGCTATCCAAATATCATATCGACCAACAATAATTAAATTTGATAATAAATCCAAATAATTTTCAATGAAATCAGTTTTTTAAATATAAATGTGTATAAATAGATATGAAAAAATTTCGAAAAAAATAATAGTAATAACAATGAGGAAAATTTTAAATTGTGTATGAATGTGGTATGATTTAGAATGAATTAAATTTGTTGAACCAAATTAAAAAAGTAAGAATTATTTATTAAAAAAGGTTTAGAAAAAAAAGAAATAAATAATTGTATATAATTATATATACTTATATATATATATATATAT
>MQRK01201707.1:50040-60329 GCA_001938485.1 Girardia tigrina
TATATATATATATATATATATATATATATATATATATATATATGTATAGTAATAATTTAAAAAATTGTTGACTGGAATTCTTTTGTTTAAACGAATTATTGTTATAGGATTTTGATATCTAATAAGGATTTTGGAAAATCTATAAAAATAATCTTTGGTTTTCTAATAAAACGAATTACGGTTGTATTATGGTTTCTAAAACTGATGAGGAATTTGGAATGAAAGTCGATCGTTGTCTGTCGGATGGTTTCATTAAAACACTTGTCGATGCCGGAATGGGAATTGCGTTATCGTTTCTCTTCTTCAAAAACGATCGTAAAATGCAAAAAGAAATGAACGTTGATTACGCCAGTTGCAACAACACTTCTTTTTTATCGAGACCTGTGGCGGTCGGTTGCATCTGTGTCGCAATGGTCCGACCGAACTGTTTCTTGCGGGGGGAAATAATCGAAATGTTTGATAATATGGCTTGGGTCTATTTATTGGACGTCGGTAAACTATGTCAGACCTATTTGTTCTATCCTTTCAAAAGCAGAGGGATCCAGGCTGGAGTGAAACTGCTGCGAGGTGAAACTCCCGAGACGCAAATCGAAGGAGAAAAATATACGGCCCTCTTGATGGCTAAAATTTGTTATTGGGAATTTGTGATGAATTGAACAGTGAAATGGTATGTTGACTTGAGTGTGTTGAAATTGGAATTACGTAAATTTGTAAAATTATTCCAGTTGTAAAATAAGAACTTTATTGTATTTGCGATAACTGATCATTCGATTACAAGTAAAATTTTTTTTAATAAATGAAACTTAAAATATAAAAAGTAATAGGTTAGGATAAGTTTAAATATTACAGTTTTTTTCCAAAAATTTAAAGAAATATATTTAACGAATAAATTAAAGACATTTTAGAGGTTTTAAATAATTTTACAATCAATTTTAATAACTACTGATAAGCTTAAATCCGGAGGAAAATATTTATGAAAACAAAATTCATCCATTAAAAAATATATTTAATGGTAATATAGTTGAAAAGATCAACCGTTAATTAATAATTTAATTAACCTGTAAATAAATGCAAAAATTATTTAATAAATAAATAATGCAAAAATAAATAAATGTAAAAAATAGGATAAGGTTGTTTGACTACCATTTAAACATTGGTTTTAGGGCAACACGACCTAACTAACAATGCTTCACCAGACATGCTCTTCCAATAACTAACGAAATACACACAATCTTGAAATTATCAATATAAATATTAAATTTACAGTTTTGCCTATGTTCTGCAATATTGTTCTTACTCTCTTTTTGACCATGTTCTTGAATTCGTTTACAGAGACGACGGGTAGTCTCTGTAATGTTTGAGTCATCACACCCATTGCATTAAGAACAAAGCATTAAAGGTATAATATTATTATTAAAAATGTGAATAAAATAATTAATCAGTGACTTGAAGATAATGGTTGATCTGTCGAAATATATTGCCGTTGATGAATTTTATTAGTTTGTATAATTTACTTTTATATTTTTCAAATAAATTAAAACATAAACAACTTTATTTTTTGTAATGTAATTGTATTTTAAAATATGTTTACATATTGAATTTAAAATGAAATTAAGATAGAATAATTAAGTTAAAACGCATAATTAATTAATTTTATAACAAATCTCTAAATATTTTAAAATTGAAAAAAATAATAAATGCTATTGAAAAATGAAGAAATTTGTTAGAATAATCATTATTATTAAAATCCAGAAATAACACAAATTAGAATGATAACAAATGGTGAAAGAACTTCCGAGTGTCATCACGGATATGACTCTAATTGTAATGATAATAAATATTTTGATAATAATTATTCCAGTGTTCTTAACAAAAATAGATTTTATTTATTTAAAAAATCACAAAAAAACGAAATAAATTAAATTAAATTTTTTTTTTAATTTTTTAAAAAATATATAATTAATAATATTAAAAATCATTAATTATAAATTACCAAAAAATCATTAAAAATATCCAAAAAATGTATTTTTTCTCAAAAATTGTTTTCTAATTTAACAAAAAATATAAATAATAATTCAATAAAAAAACCCACTTCAATAATTTGATCATTAATTGCAATTTGTCCGCTGAGGTCGGCGACACTGTTCTTCGAGATCGATTTGACAAATATTCCGTGAATATTTACTGGAAATAAATAATCAAAAATCGGAAATCAATTCAAACTAAATCACTTCCAACAATATTTCAAATATTATTTTTTAAATTATTGATTTTTTTGTCTTTAATAGAAATTTATTATCGGTAGTTTTTTTTCTTTTTTTTTGTTTGAATAGTTGGTTTAAAATTTTTCCCAATCTTGCTGAGCTGTTTACGGAATGGGGAATACTGAAATGAATAATCTGTCAATAGTTGTGAAAGCACACGGACAACTTCTAGGGGAAAAATGGAAGAAAATAAAACCCGAGTTTCAATTGGTGGAAAAATTCCAGGAAAAATAATTTTTCTTTAAAGGAAGAACCAAAGAAATAAGAGATTTGCAATACTCGTTTTTAACAAATGAAAGAGGTTTTCTTTTTTTTAATAAAATTTGATAGAGAAATCAATTTTACTATAATTTTCTTATAATATAATTTGTTTGAATCAACTGAGAAAATTATCTTATATTATATTTATATTTTTCGAAAATCTGTATTATTTTTATGAAAAAAATTCTTTTCCTTCTATTTATGAGTTAGTAAAAATTTTTCAAATTCTTAAATAACTTATGAAGAACCTTTTATTTGATATTTTAAGAAAAAATAAATAATCATGTAAAACATAAAAAAAATACGTAAAGGTAATAAAACTAAAGAAAAGATTTTTTTCAAAAAACAAACAAAAATTATATATTTATAGTTTCTTTTTTTAGTTATTTTTCGAGAGATTTTTCACCATCTTCATGCAAAATTTTCAAAAATTGCACTAACTTATATGTATTAATGGTGATTGTATAATCAAATTATGTAATATCTTTCAAAGTGGAAGAGAAGCTAACTGAACAATAATCAATGGATTAAGTCAGTGGCTTCCAAACTTTATTTTACCACGCCTCCATTAAAAATATTTTATTATATGACGCCTCCCTTCAATTTTATAAAATAATACAAAAAGTTTTTATTGCAAAAACATTTATTAATCAAAACTATGGCATACAAAAAAGAATAACAATATTTGATTATTGTCTTTTAATGAGATGGATGTGCTTGTCTATTCACGCAAAGTTTATCAAATCTCTTTGTTTTTGACGAAATAGCCACTCGTAGCTCTTTTTCTACAACTAAATGAACTCGATATTTTGTTTTCTTTGCAACTAATGCAGAAAATCCTGTTTCACATTAATATGGTGTTGCAAACGGCAGCAGTACTTTTAAAGCTTTGCTTGACAAAGTAATATGTTCTGTATTATATTCTGTCGGAAACTTAAATTTTAATTTATATAAGTTATATTTATAAGAAATTTCTACACCCATATAAGTCATTGGAAAATTTAAAAAAAAATTAATAATTAAATTTAATTAAATTAGGATTTTGATACTAGTAAGGTTTTCAATCGATGTTATTTGATTTAATCTTTATATTGTTCTTTAAAAATCAAACTTCTAAATTACCTACAATTTTGATCAGAAAATAATTATGCTATTAGCAATATTTATTTTATTCTTATTGAGTATTTTATTTATAAAACTTTAACAATCATTTGAAAAATTGCTCGTTGTGGCTAATATGAAAAACGCTAGATTAAGTGATTTAATCTGTAATAACTCACAGGAGATCTTCTCCAAATAAAATTTGAAATTAATGTACAGAATTTTAAAATTATGTTTTAAAATGATCTAAAAACTTCCATGGGTCCAGCAATATTCTTTTCCATAACCTAATTGTCTCTGCTCCTAAATCCACTTACAGGGATGATGAAAAATCTCACCAATATATGGGGCATTACATCCTATTACTAAACATATTTAAAATTTTGTAAAATTTCGATATTACTTTTAAATTTATGGTCTTATGATCAATTAAATAATTATGTAAAATAAAAAAGTGCATAAGTTTAAAAATCTAAAAAGTAAAAATTGATTCTTTTTAAAAAAGTAAAAAAAAACTGTTAAGTAATTTTAAAGAAAAAATCGTAAGTTCAAAATTTAAGATTAATTAAAACCGATATATTTTTTAAAAGTAAAATTTTAGTAAAAATTTCAAAATAAGTAATAATGTAATTAAACTATTTTAAATTTATAATTTTGAACGAAATATTTTTTGAAAAAAAATTAAAGTTAAGTTAAAAGTTTTTTAACAAAAGTTTTAAATTTTAAAGATAAATCTTAATAGTAAAAGTTTAATAATTTTACAAAAAAAGTATAAATTTGATTTTAATAAATTTAATAAATGGATTTTGGCAAAATGATTAAATTGGATAAATGAGAATAAGTTTATTAAAATTTGTGCGAAATTTTGATTTTTAATTCTTAATCAACCATCATCGAACATAATGACATTGCAGCGAACACTATTTATCAATCGAAACTTTAGATTCTCTTTGTGAAGAAACTTTCAAAGTCCTATGTATTTATCTTCCTTATCACGTTTTATATTTAATATGTTGGATTAGTACAAATATTTTAGCAATCATTTCTCTTACTTTTCACTATCGGATAAAACTTACATTTCGGAACATTATTCATTCCCGATAACATTTTAGTATCCTTTTAAAAAATTTAGCAATCAATAGACTATTTATTCTAAAATGATTGCAAAATAGAAAAAAACGAAAATAGGTCCACGAGTAAGAAAACTTAAGTCAAAATCATAATAAGTCGATTAAAGATAATTTACCATTTTAAACGTTATACCGTCATTTACATATCGTCATTGTCAAAGTCCGAACGCAAATAAATTTTATATATTTTTTATCTTTTACTAATTACACATATTTTGACAAGTCTTACGGTTTTTTATATTTGCTGATTTTCGTCCGTTATTTGAGAGCGACATGTTGTAATATAACAAAAAAAAGTTTAAAATATTTTTTCAGTACTCAGAATAAACATAGTTACATAGTTGCATATTAAAATCAAATTTTATTGTCGCAATATATTTCGGTGGATTTTCCACCATCTTCAGGCTGAATTAACAAAAATTTTACTGTCTAATATATAGCAAATTGATGATTATGCAAACATCTTGCATAATAACTAATTAAATATTTTCAAAAAATTGGAAGAGAGACTTGTTTGGACAATAATGGATGGATTAAGTGATTTAATCAATAATGCCTCACAAGTAACTCTTTCCCAATAATTTTTAAAATTACTGCACAATATTTTAAAATTAGTTGTTTTTCCCTCCGATTTACAACCATCCATATGTCCAGCAATATTACTCCCACTACCCAATCGTCCATGCTCCTCAATCCGTTTACAGAGAGAACGACACGTCTCTCCAATGTATGTAGCGTTGCACCCCTTACACGAAAATTGATAAACCAGAATTAAATTAATAAATCATTAATTTTTTTAAATTTCTGATAGTTGCATATATAAACAATTTTAATATAAAATGAAAACACTTTCAAATTAAAAATAAATGTTTTCCTGAATTTCAAGTTTTTGCTTTTTTATTCACAAGTTTCTATGAGTTGGAAAGAACTTAAAGCAGTATCCTGCCTAGGACATCATAGGCTAGCTACAGCGGCAGTCGAACGATTGTAAAACGAAATATTTATAGCCCAGTATAAGCTTGATATAGTATATAACGTTGGAACCAAAAATATCCATACTTGAGGTTAGAAGTAGAAGACAAAATTATTATTTTCATAATAAAATTGAATTCTTTCTGATAATAAGAAAAAGATTTAAATTTTTTTAATTTAATTAAAATAAAAAAGTCTCGTCCGGAAATTATGCATTTAAATGAGAAAATGATCACGGAAATTTATAATGTTTAAAATAAAATTTTAAAAATAAATAAATTTGACCAATATATAATATAGACTTATTTCAGAATTATTTCATAATAGAAACTTTCCTATTCAACAATATTAATTTTCTATTCGGGAAAATATATTTTTTTATTTTTTATACCACGAAAAAGAAAACATTTTAAGACAAAAATAGAAATCCAAGAACTTAGTAGTCTTTGTACAGCTTCATATAAAATTACATGTTGCGGTCAATAAGACTTAAGTCTAACGTGAAAATAAATGTATGTCTATGATGACAGTGTTACCATAAATGTCCGCATTATGTAGGCCATAATGTGGTAGACATATGCAAACATTACATATACTGTTAGAGATATCACAGAAAACTCATTTGTTCAGTGTATTATGATTTAATCGTGATTATTACAAAAGTATCATTAAGTTTCTTCTCAGACAGATGGACAGAACCAAAATCCACAAATATCTACAAGTAGCTATTAAATAATTGTCAATCATGCAAGAATACTTAATTAGAGTTATGACTTAAAAACTACGCTTATCTGTTTTCGAGTTTGAAAAAGAAGAAAAATCAATAAAAAATTTAGAAGAAAAGCGGACATTGTATTCGAAAATAATCTCAAAAGAAAGAACAATGTTTTTGAGTAAGCATGTACTACGTCTCAACATTAGTAGATGTTTCAAACTTCACATAATAAACGATCTCGACATGGAGAAAGTTTGTTTGCGTTTTTTACGTATAAACTGTTGTAACTGTTTGAGTAGCACAAAAAACAATTGCGAGAAAGAAGACCATGGAAGATGTAATACCATTCGATCATAACAGATATGTTTTGAGAATTTAAAATAGAATAAGTATTATTTATAAAATGAATCTTTCTCATTTTTCACTGGTGAATCAAATAAAAGAAGATTATGAGGAATTAAAAAGTGAAAGAGAGAAACAATAATGGAAAGCTTTTATGAAGTATTTGTGATCACAACAGGAAATATCAGCCATTATTTTGAACGTAATAGTAAGTTTTTTGTAATGACAATCTCCACACAGACATTATTTTAATAAATTCATAATCTTTTATACATTATTTTTGCAGTCGACTTAATTTTATGATTTATGTAACTTTGTTGTTTTATATAAAAATATCATTTACCTTCTGGTCGACAAGTGATATAACCAGCAATTGTTAAACCAAGTCCTTGGTCTCCTTTTGTAAGATGTGTTGTGTATTCATGAAATTCATTTTGCTCATTAATTCGAATCCGATGTTTTGTTCGAACTTTGCTGCTGTTTGGAGAAGAAATTGTACTGGCACTTGTCGCTAGTCGACTGGGATGAAGTTCGTTCTCACGCAAGTTATCCTCTTCGATGTCATTGTCGAGACTGGTACTTCTCATATTTCTAGCATCCGTTTGAAGAGTTGGCAATGAAATGTTGGATTCAGAAACATTACAATTAGGAAGATGTTCAGTATTCTCATTAAAGTTTGGTGGATTTAAATCAAGATCCAAGTCTTTACTTTCCAT
Source organism: Girardia tigrina (assembly GCA_001938485.1). Lineage (NCBI taxonomy): Eukaryota > Metazoa > Platyhelminthes > Tricladida > Dugesiidae > Girardia > Girardia tigrina. The sequence continues at coordinate 57,542 of MQRK01201707.1, forward strand.
TGATTTTTCTGATTTACTAATTTCAGGTTCACCCGCCACTCTTCGAAATGGAGTTTCAGTATTATAATGAGTATTTACTGAGCTTTGAAATACAGTTGGAGGCTAAAAAAAATAAAAATAATTTTAAATAATTAACCTACGTTCGAGTAAAAAATCATAAAAATTAACTATTCCTTGCATATTTTAAAACTAGCTTTATAAGCATGTTTTGTACCCTTAAAAATAATCTGATTACACTTTTAATTATTTAGTCTAAAATTCCTCAATTAAGGTTTTATTTTTTTTGTAATCTAATTCACAATATGTCATTGATATTAATTTTCCAATTTATGTGACCATGAAATACAAAATTACTTTTATGAGTGTTGAGAACATTAAGACAATTTTCATTTGAATATTTATTATTACCACATTTAGAGTCATCACAACTCTCGGAAGATCGTTGACCGTTTGACATAACTCTAATTGTTTTTTTTTATTTTTATTTTTAATAATAAATATTCAAAGAATTTTTCTAAATCTTTTAAAAATATTTAATGTCTAAAAATATAAATTAAAAATAATAATTTTAACCATTTTTTTTATAAAAACTCAAAATAATAAAAATGTTATCAAATTGTTAAAAAACGAATTAAATTTAATTCTTATTAAAGGCATTTAAAAATAATTAAATGCTTTTCTTTTTTTAAAAAAATATTAAAATTGATTTTAATTGTTAATTTTAAAAATATAAAACTATTAAATTATTATTTTAATTATGTTAGATACTGTAAATACAAAAATACCAATTTCCATCTGGGTGGAGAATCACCATTCTAAGTTCAACATACTCAAATCAACTTACAGCATTAATACATTTAGACTTTCATACAATCTAAAATATTCTTCACTGTAAAAGAGCGGATGTTTCATGAGCTCTTTTAACGAAAAAAATATATAAATAAATATATATTTTTATAATACATTTTTATTTTAATACACTATAACCAAATATAAATGACTGACTGGAAAATCATAAACGTGATTCATAAAAGGGAATAGTTAGATTGAATAGAAAGAATTATTTGTTGAGATTATGTTTGTTGATTGAAGAAGACGATGATGGATAACAACGGAATTGTAGAAATTGATGTTCGAGGTAGAGAATGTCGTTGTGAAATTGTTGATGAATTGCAATTTTCAAATGGTTTTTCTGTTGAATAATTTGCAATTGGACTTCATTCTGTTCTTCTGTACAACAAGATCAAAAATGTTTTGTCGTAATTTATTAAATCAAAATTTGTTTGTTAAATTTATTATTTATTACTTAAGTCAATCATTTTATCGATATTTTATATATTTATATAATTTATATATATATATATATATATATATATATATCATATACACTCACAATGAAATTCAGGTTGAAATGATACCGACATAATCTTTGTCTCATACACGAGCACCTTTAGATACTTGAAGAAGGGTATCGTTGATTCTTCTTACTTTTGGAACTTTTTTTAATTTTTAAATAATTTATTGATATTTTATTAAATCTATTTCGTCTTTAATTGATTTTTCCGGAGATATAAACATATTATTTGGGAAGTAATTATTGTCCATATGCAATAATTTAATCTTTGGTCATATGAAACACATTTACGTCTATCAATTACATCTAATATTTTTACACAATTTTTTGTAGTTTTGAATATTATCTCTCATAAAAATATTTTCCGTCTCATTATCGTTCGTATTCTCAACGGAGAAAAGTCTATCTTAAAATCGATTGAAAAATTGATTTTGAGATTAAAGAATTTTTTATCAGAAATATTTTCCAAATCATTAATTACAAATTATTATTTATAATTTCCATTTCGGTGAAAATAAACTTTTTAAAAATAAAACTAAGTTATATTTCTTAACAAATCGAAAATTCTATTTTTATTTGTTTTCATTTAATCCTTTTTTAATGAAAGTTTTATTTTCCTTTGGCCTTAAAGCAATTATATTTTAATTTAAAATTTATGAATTAATATCATTTTTGATTTGTTTAATATTTACATAAACGTTACAAAATAATTTTCTAGTTTATTTATTAGTTTTCACATTAAATTTTTCGATTCATAAAAAAAATTATAATTTATTTTATTATAAATCTATTTTTTGGTTTTATGTTAAACTTTAAAAATTAATTTTGTATGAATTACTTTTTTTACACTATTTTATAAAAATCTCATTTTAACATAATCTATAAATCTACTTTTAGAAATGTAATTATTGAATTATTAAATTGATTAGATTTCAAATTCGAAAATTTTATGAACTCAAAAAAGCCCCTAACAATTACAATTACATTTAATATTATTGTAGTGACATACTTAATTATATTATATAATATTAATAAATATATATTATATATACACCATTGAACTTCTATGTGCCAAGCTTTAAGTTCGGATGTGTGTTTTATCTTTGATATTTTATGGCTTACTTTTTACAATCTGGCCGAAGTCAAAAAATTGCCCAAATTTTCGTCTTGAAAGACAAAGACTGTGCCACAGCTGGATTGACCATCGTCATGATAGATAGATTCAAGATATTGACTTAAATGGTCTTTACTTTTGTAAGTAGCGTTTATGCCACTTTCATTATTACCACATTCTAAAGCCATAATTTAATACCACCAAAAATGTATTAATATAACAATTCACATTTCTAAAACAAATTTTCCTGTTAATTTAATTTAATTATCTCGACCCAAATTAATCCATTAAATTCTTTTCGATTTAATTTTTAAAACCCT
>MQRK01201707.1:70033-89494 GCA_001938485.1 Girardia tigrina
AGTGAAAATTTGAAGTTTCTATGTGGTCTAAATGCTGAGATATAGGCAAAAGTAAATGGCCCATTCTTGACAAGATGAAATACAGTGAAGGTATATGAAAAGTGCTTAATAAAAAAAGATAATTTAAAGTTAAAAGGCAGTTGGAAATTCTGCAAATTAAAATTCGATAAATAATAGATAAAATATAGACATATATTAAAAATTTTATAATTAATGAATCTTTATTAAATAATAATAAATTTAAATATTGCTAAATTTTTTTGTATTTTAAATTTGTAAGTTATTTTTGCAATTTGTATTAAAAACAGATAAAAGGTTTTTATTAAAAAGAAATAATTTATAATCGAATGATTTAAAATCAAAGAAAGATATTTAAGACTTAAATTTTTAAAATATTTTTAAAGATCTAAATTTATGCAAAATTGAATAAAATAACATATTTATATATTTATCGATATTTTTATTTATATTTAGAATTTTGAGACCTGGATTATGTAATTAAAATATTGTTCCTCATAAATTTGTTTCAATAATGAAAATTGTAGTAGAAATAAAGTTTACAAAATTATGACTTGCAATTTTAATCACGAATCTAATAATTATCATAATTAAATATTTTTTTAATATTTAAATTAAATTATTTTTCTAAGCACAAGATTGACAAATGCTTGATATGAATAAAGTTTTGATAAATATTAAAAAATATATGATGTTTATGTCCGCAAAGTAATACCACTTCAGATGAAATCAAAAAAATGATTTACAAAATTTTTATTGACTTAAAAATCGGTGCTCTAGTTTTGGTAAAAAGACTTTATTTTTGTGGACTTACCCAAGCTTTTTGTGTTTCAAATTTACATAAAAACACCATTTCCTGTAATAAACGTGTTCACCGATAATGAGGAATACTATACGATTGATCAATTCACACTAGTACAACAAAACAAGTTTTGTAATAATTATTTAATTAATAAAACTCTGAACAGAAAAAGGTAAAAGAAGAACTACAATATCCCAGAACGAGAGTATAGTCTGTAATGAAGAAATAACCAAAAAATTACTTTAATTATTCCAACAACAATATTAAATTAATCAGTTCACTTAGTTCTTGTTTGAGTAGACTCAATAAAGAAATTTCCATTTATTATCTTTGAAGAATTAGTGGTTTGAGTGGAATTTTCCGTGTTAAATTCTTATAATGATATAGGATGCTGGAATTGGATTTTGATTTTATTGTACTGCAGATTGATGGCAAACGTGTAAAGATGCAGAAATCATACCAATGATGCAAGTTTTTGATTTTTTTTCCATTTTCTCGACATGTCGACAAATAGTGGTAGGATCACAATCCATGGCTTGTTCAAGTGCTCATGTCTATTGACGTAGATCAACATATCAATTAATTCAAACAGTTTTATCACAGTCACGAAATTGACCAAGTCGAGGTGCATCGTTTAAATCAAAATTTCACTGTTAAATTTTGAAAATCACTTTTGTGCTGTTCATTTACTGACTGCCTTTTTTTTAATAAACTTAACAAATCATTGTGGAGGCTTCTGAAGAGTTTATATGTTGATTAAAATAAAAAACAAGTACATGCAGGAAATATTCATTTTCATTTACCTGATACTCAATTTTAATGAAGGTAATGAAAGGGAAAGTTGGTCTAAAATTATTTAAATAGATAACATAGTTACATGAATATAACTCAAATTAATAACTTTTAATTAATATATTCTTTTTGCCATTATTACCCAATAATACTTTGATAAATAATAATAATTAATTTAATCGTTACCTTTTAAAGTAAATATATCTGCTAAAATTGTATTAATCAAACAATTCAATATTCATATACTAAATATTCGAAAATTGCTGATGATGACGTATGTAAACATCGAAACATGTCCAATAATTATATAAAAAAAGTTTTAATCAAATTATATTTTCGAAATATATATATATATATATATATATATATATATATATATATATATTTATTATATATATTTACATTTATAATTGAAAATACGGATAAATTTAATGTTTGTTAGAAATTAGCTTTGTTTTGATTTTATAAATAGAATACTCAATAGAAAACAAGTTGTTTCTATTTTGAACCAATCAATTATTATATTCGCTAAAAATGAAAATGGTTTTACTTATATATATTTATATTTTATATTATATATTTTATATTTATATATATATTTATATATTTATATATAAAATTTATATATTTTATATTTCTTTACATTACTATTTTTTGGTTTGTACTTTTATATACTTTGTAAAAACCAGAACGCGTTTTATTTACAAAATATAATTTTTAAACCTATCGTAAAAATCATTTTTTATTAACATTGTTCTGAATATCTTCATTTTGGTACCAGAATGTCCTCTTTCCTTATGGCAAATATTCAATTTCCTCTATTTCTAATCATTAACAATGCGATATTTACAGTTAATTCACATCCAAAATTATCAAAAATCTCTGAATTAAGTCAAATAAAAATGAAAAAAAAACTGTAATTTGTGAACAGAATAAACTATTTTATAGGTAAGCAAATATTGTACTAGGAATTGTTATATTTTTACAGTAAAAAATTCTCAAGATACATGGTGGATTTGTCAAATATTGACTTTACTTTCAGGGGAAAAGTATATTTCTAGAAAAGTTCAATTTAAAATAGGTAATACCATTGGGACTTTATTGAATAAGAATTTATAAATAAGATTTGTTTTGTTGGGTTTTATATTATCATTTTAATTTTATTAATTTGGTGTACTGTGTGTATTCCCATATGAGAATCATTTGACACAACATATTATTTGGTTATGGCTCTCCGCTAAGTGCCTCTAACTCACACTTATTAGAGATCCATATCGTACCCAATCAACCCCATATGGCCCTTTGATCTCTCCAGTGAAATTGATGAAGTACATATTTGGTTCTACATAATATTATATTTAAATATATTAACTGTATGAAAGTTGACTCATGTTACTTCTATTTAATTAATGATAATCTTCTTTCTTTCTCAACAAGGTTTTTTCTATTTGATTATTATATTTCTTATCATGATTTTATCATTTTCATAACAAAGATTAAAGCTAAAAAACATAAAAAAATATATGTAGACATTGTTTTATTAAAACAACAAAAAAACAAATGAAAATGTTAATCAAAAACAATCCACCCATCGTCTTTAGTGATCCAAATTTGATAGATTGACAAGCTCTTCACCTTTACTAGTTGTGATAGAGCGGAACTAGAGGTGGTTGTGATTCTCCTTCTGAATTTCAAGTTTTGACTTGAGGTCCAGTCATTCTTGTTGTTCTATAGTCTCTTGGAAATTATTTGTTGAGAAAAACAACGAAATTTGATTAGAAATCAGGGAACTGTTGTTATTTCTGATTACAGTCTTTCCATCTTGGACGTCAACCTCAATATGCCAAGTGTTAAAAACAGCTTGCAGCTCGCCATTGGCTTGTTGAAACATTTGAGATTTTCGCTTCCTCTGCTCACGCCGCTTCTGGGTTCAGTTGAGCACCCCAGAGGAAGATGATACGATATCCTCTTTCATAATTGACCCATAAATGTTTGGGTTCTTCTCCAAATTCTTCCGAATTCTCAGACTTTTTCGATCACCTTCTTGTACTACTGGACATATTTTGCCATATTCTCATCTCGGGGGCTTCGTTTTGTAAATGAATATTTTTTGTTGTCCTAGCAAATATCTTTCCACAAACCGGTTTATGAACCGATAGAGGGACTTTTAAAATAAAATTTACTAGTCTTCTAAAAATGAAAAATAAGTCTTTATTGTTTATCTTACCCATTAAGAAGTAATAAATAAGACCTACAACATTATGTACTGTTAGATTAGTATTAATGTTTTGGTTTGATCTTGTTATCATTATCAATAATTATTCGGTTAAATGATAATTATTTTTATAAATTTGTAAAGTCTTCTTCACCAAATTTGATTATTACTAAAAAAGAAATACTATATTTTCTCAAAATAAATCTTTCACATTATTTCTTTTTAAGAATTGATTTAGTTATTATATTTTTAATGTTTTATACTTGGATGTAGGTGAAGCTTACCTTTTGTCACCTATAGATGAGTTCTTCATTCTTACTGTCTGTCAATCTTTTTACCTATTCTACTTCACAGGTATTTTTATCAAAGATGCTGATGTCTCTCAATGTAGGTCATTTCCTAATATGTACTGTTTGGGATTCAAATATTAAAATTATTATATATATATATATATATATATATATATATTAAAAAAATTTATCATTATCTGCATCTATCAAAAAATTATTTTGTTTATTTTTCAAAAGGAAATTCGGACTAATTTGTTATAATGTTTTTTATTGAAAAAAAATTGGTTTTGCTAAAAATTCAATTCCTAAAAAACTCCTTATTTAATCGGTATCTGAAATCGGTCGATTGGAATCATAATTCAGTCAAATAATCATTGAGAAAAAAACCCGAAAATTTTCCATCGTCAATTTTATAATCGTTTTCATTGAAACTTTATTATGACGAATATATCGATGCAAAAATTGTTTTGTTTTTTTTATGTAAAAATATTAAATAACCTTGAATTTTGTTTTACTGTAATAATTAAATTAACTGTATCAGAGTTTTCTGGATAAAATTATTTAAATATGAACGTTTTTCATCGATAGTTGATTTGAAATAAAGTTTTGGATAATGTCACTTTTGTTTTTCTCTTTTTTTGGAAAGCGTTCTGAAACAAAAACGAGAGAGAATTGAACTAAGAAAAACTTTTGATGACGTTAATGAAAATTGATGAAGTTAAATCAAAAAGTGAATTGCGAATTTGTGAGATAAATAAACAGAAATTGATTTTAATCAATTGTGATCGATCGAGTAGTTCTTTAAAAATGTCGGATAAAGTTTTCCGATTACCGGATCATCTCATGGTCGCTCATTTTCTGTCGAATGATCTCTGTATAGCCACCAAATATGAAAATTTATTGATAAATATCGATATTGAAGCTAAAAGATCATTGTTTGATGTCGGCAAATGTCGGGATCCATTCATTTTTCCAGTGTCTGAAATTTTGGGACTAAAGATAGACGATATTGTTACATTTAGTGACAAATAAGGAATTGTATAATGTATTGAAAATTTGAGGTGGTCATTTGTGCCTTCAAGGATTACATATCATCCGCTCTTTGTTATCGGGCTACAGGATAAATTCATTGAATTTCGAATGATAAATCCAGGAATGTTAATAAAGAGTTTTACTATTTATAATGCATCTTTTATTTTAATCGAGGAGTTATGTGTTGACAATGAGGAAATTAAACAAACTGAATACAATATAGGCCCAGCACGATGGCCGTATAATTCCGCTGTGTTATTCTACTGTCCAGGTTCCATTTTAAAGAAATTTAACTGGGGGGCACAAGCAATCTGGAATGGTCATGTGCCGAAATACGGTATCTTTTTATCTTGGATGAAAATAGTTATTTTACCTTGATTTTTATAATGAATTTTCCTATTCCAAACAGTTTTTTCTATCAAGTGTTCTTAGATTTAAAAGAAGAAAATACTCAAGTTACTTGACTCATAACATTTTACGATCAGTTCAACACAAGTTATATTACAAAGCACTTCAATACATGTTACTTTTAAAAAAAGAATCGACAACAAAGTAGTTTTCTGAATAAAAATCCAGGCTCAGGTTTCTTTCTCGTCTTTCTTTCACTCAACATAATTATACCACATCACTATGAGGATCAAATTAACAGGTTCCCCTTCAATTCATTTCGATCATCATGCGAGAGTTGACTATTTCAGCTGAGGTGCTGGTACAATGGGCTGAAACGCTCAAGTTGTATAAAGAAATAAGCTTGTCAAAAAGTATGCTGTGAAGATTTAGTGTTACCGAAGGCAACATTACTTTCAAAAGTACGCCGCTGCAGCGCTGTAGAAATGTTTTCAACTTCAATTAGGGTAAAGCATTTATTGGCCATTGGTGAGCACATTCATCTGCAAAGCGCTGGATTTCTTCTGAAAACAAATGTCATGATATTTTCAATCCTGAATTGATAAGTGTTTCGAGTTCTGCTGTTTGCAAAAGATTTAATGAGCCTTGAACAACTTCTTCTTATTCCACATCAAACTGCTCTCCAAGATAATTCTGCGCTGATTATCCAATTTTGAGGAGCACCATATCCTGATTTCTTATAGTTGGCCTATTTGTGTTAACAGCTCCTTAACGAGTCTCTGTTTCCTGGGAATGTAGTTTATTTTCTTCTCCACCAGGATAGGGGGCTCTAGATATAAGGTCTAATTTACGAAGTACCGAATCTCTATTCCTTATTATCTCTGGTAAAATCAGGTCGTCACTAAATATTTAAAAACTTAAACTATGAGACCGTTAAGCTTAACTTAAGTCGATTCATATGGCCATGTCTTCACATATGCTGTAGCTCACTCAGTTTTCGATTCGCCTTACACTTCTGAAAACTTAGAAACTTCCTTGCAGACGTAAATTTTATGACCAATGGCCGTTAAAAGTTTGACTATATGCTCCGCAAATCGAACTTTGTAATGAGCAGGGAAATGATTCACCGTTGGTTGAAATTGATGCAGGAGTTTAGCTGTCTTTATAGAATTCTTAAAGAAGGTTTCTAAATAATTGGGATTTTTAATCCAGATATGCATCTACGAAACGCCTTTTACAGTGCATTTAAAAGTTAGTTCACTTCCTGAACAGAACATCAGAGCGTCAATAGATCACGATGTAACCAGTTATTCATAAGCTTCAAGAGCTCCCTTGTTGAAATTTTTCTGTTGAAATGTGTATTTGTGATTAAGTCCTGTGCTATAACAGCGAAGTTTACATCGTCTGTTGTTGCAAAAGCATCAGGTTATGATCACAAAAAATAGAAAGGTAGTTTTAAAATCGATTTAAAAAAATACCCCCCGTCCACATATTTGCCTTTGACTGGGTCAAAATTTTTAATTTTGCTAATTAAATTTCTAATCTTAGTAGAAAAAATTCAGCTTGTCATCCATAGTTTAGATATAATTCATTATATATTTGTAAAATTTGAACCATCAACGCTTCGAGTTTGCCTTAAAATTACTTAAGTTACTTATTCATATTAAGTAGTAACAAAATAGTTCCCCATATTGATTTAAAACAGTCTCAAGAGAACAACAATTATTTAACTGTTATTGTTCATTATGTTTTAATTCATCCTCCTTTTATACAAAAAAATTATCCTTAATTTATCATCAATGAAATATTGAAAAATAAATTCCACAATTTTGTAACAGTTAAACGAAATATTTTGCAAAATATAACTACATTTTCAGTCACATTGAACAATTTTAAGACAAATGCCAAAATCAAATTATTTTAAAACAATTTTTTACATTAATCTTTTATGTTATGAGAAATAAGAATATTAAAAATATATTATTTCATTAAATTCATGTGAAATCGTTATATTTTACTGTTTATAGGACGCGATTTTTAAAAACTAAATTCAGTAACTAGAACCCATAGAAGCCTCAATTGTTGTAGAAACCGAAAGATTCTTTGAACCATATGAAATTTGTACAAAGATATCTCTTCCTGCTCTTGCAATTTATTCATTCTCTTCTTTGTAATTGTTCTAATTTGATAAATTCTAGTTGTTGCAATAACTAATTACTTTAACGAGTCAGCAGAAATATTAATGGTAATCATACAAAACGCAATTTATTATTAATAAGCTTACCTTAATTATACATATTTTTTATAATAAATATCTGAAGTTACGCTAAATAATTATATCTATGGTTTTGCCAGTATGTTAAATGAATAAAATAATAGTATTTAATATATAACATTAGATGAAATAACATATTTAAATAGTTGTTAACATACATTTTAATAATATTAGATCATAGTATTTTAAAACGCTAATAAACACTTAACTATAATTACTATAAGGTTTGGGACGCGGTTACTTTGAATTGCAGGTTGTAATTCTTTAAGCTTCCGCATTCCATTTCGTATTTGTCGACTATTATCCCAGGTGCAGCTACTACTAGTGGTCAATATATTTCCAAGATAACATAATTCTTTCACCCATTCTATGACTTTCTCACCACATTTGACTTGCGATATTCAAGAGTCAGTAAGGCACATGACCTTTGTCTTAGTAGCACTTATTATCAATCCAAACACCAGAAATGTACTACTTAGTATATCCAGGTTTTTACCAGCTCAATCAATATCAGAGTCGATGATACAGAAGTCATCTGCTTGTGAAAGTCTGTTAAATTGAAATTTAAGGCCTTGCTCATCGATCAGGGTGACACCTCCTTAGAATCCTTTTAGTATAACCGTTTTGATCACTTCATTGAAGACCAAGTTGAATAAACTAGGTCCCACCACACATCCCTGTCAAACACGTCTTTCCATGGTAAAATTACTTTTTCCTACAGTCGCAATAAAATTCTCATGAAATTCTTTGATAAGACAGAGAATCATATCGGTTAAGCCGAATCTTTTCAGGCAAGCCCACAGAACTATCTAATACCTTTTCCAAATCAATGAAAATCACACCTACTTTCTGCTTCCTGTATCGTGAATTGCTTTACCATACTTCCTTTACACTTTCAATGCTTTAAGCGCACATATTCGCAACAAATATATGATCCATACGTTCTAAGAGAGTGTTATCTGCTTCACGCAAACAAACTCACTGCAAACTAATTCCAAATATACTCACAACCAATGAAAAATGTTCGCACAGCTAGCGCGAAATCTCAAAAGCATTTTTTTGCATATCGAGCAGAAGAGATTTTCGTCATAACTGTGAACGATAAATGGCGTACTGAAATATGAGGCCGATTATCTTCTGTGGTGTCGGTACATTTTCTTTACTTCTGTGTTTAAACGTTCTGATGAATATTTTTGAGTGTTGAGTTTGTATGTCGCAAATTGATTGTCATTTGGCAGCGGGCCTCTAATCAATATGATAGTAAATTAATATCCAGAATATTTGAATATTAAAATGAATAAAATTTGATTTAAGAATTATTTTAAAAGTAATATTTCAATATACATTATATTGTAAATTGTCAATTAATTTAATTAATAGATAAATTTTCATTAAAATTTTGACTTACATATAGGATAGCAAATATTTAATATTGAAATAATGATTATTTTTATTTTAAAACTAGTAAATCAAAAAAAACTTTATACTTTATTTATGCTGGCAGAACTCTACTTGGTCAAAAGAATTTTTTGTTATCTTTGGTAGAAGAGAAAATTAATATCACATTTACTTTTTTTATCTTTACTTTTTTTGCGTAATATAAACTATTTGCACAATATTCTAACATTTGATTTGTCGGTTGATTCACACACGCACGCATAGACATTCTCTCACACGACAGAGACACGCTCTCACTACGTTCTCTTATATATGATTTATATCATCTTCATATTATATATAATCTATTTATAATTTATAAGTAGATATTTTTATATTAATGTTGATTAGCAATTTCGATTTCACTGTTTTTTTCCATTTTGGGACTTTAAAATGTTTTTGATAAAATTTTCATTTATTGTCATGGACAATGAATAAGTTTGCAAAATTTGAGGAAAATTGATTGAGTAATAAAAAGCCTTTAAAAATAGATTTATAATTTCCATGGATGGACTCCATACAGTGGACTCCGCATATATCGAAGCGCCACTTGCCAAAAAAATTTTCGATATAGCCGTAGTTCGATATATCCATAGTATCACCTTCCATTACCTAATGTGCATCAATCTATCAACCATTGTGATAATGATAAAGGGAGATTCCTAATGTTATGAATTTTAGAAAATAAATTTTACCAAATCATTTTTATTAAAAAAATCTTTGCTGAAAAAGCTTTATTAATATCCATAATAAATAATGAATAATATAGAAGACATTATTAATAAACATTATTAGACTATGATCTCTTAAGCAATGTGAATAACATTTTAATACGATATCAAGCGAGGAAAATAATCAAGAATTGATTTCTTTACTTTTTTATTCAAATACTGCTTGTTAAATGATTGTTTCGATATTATTCAAAGCTTTCAGTTGGTCAGAGAAGACTTTTTCTTGGCACTGGAAGAAGATTCGTACTTATATATTGCTTCAAGTGAATCTCTCGAAGTTGATTGAGTTACTTCTGGAGTTGTTTTTTCTTCCTCGCAGTCTGACTCAGTGAACACTGGTTTACTTAGAGATCCTCTCGCTAAGAAGGAAACGATATCATTATCACTTAACAGTCCAGATATTCCAATGTTGTCATCTGTAGAGAAGTACATTTCTGGAAGAGGATCATTCGGTATCTTCAATAAACTCAACAACTACTGAAAAATGGTCTCAACGTCAGGATAATCATATGAAATATCTTCCACATCATCATTAGGGATTTCCGGAACCTTCCACATTCCTGATTCTTCCAGCATAATTGAATTGTTGTTTCTCTAACTTCTAACCAGCTAGCCTTTATGAGGTCCAAAGCATCAAGGAGATCAATATTGCTTTACAAGCCAACATCCATTGCCACAACATATTTACGCAACAAACTCGTGCGATAAGATCTTTTACATGCAAGAATAATTCCTTGATCACATGGCTGTAATTTAGATGTCGCGTTTGGAGGAAGAAATGCAAGTCTCGTATTAAAAAGCCCTTTAATTTTTGGTATATGAGCAGGACATTTATCAAGAATAAGAAGGACATTCCTATTTTCATTCTGCATATATTTGTCAAATCTCCGCACCCATTCTTCAAATAATTCACTGGTCATCTATGTCTTGTAATTGGCTTCATATGAGACAAAAAAATTGGCGAATACCTCTGAACAATGAAGCGATTTGCTTATGCCAATAACGAGAGGCTTCAGCTTGTGACTTCCATCCATATTTGTGCAGAGCAAAACCGTTAAACGTTCTTTGCTTGCTTTCCTCCAGTACAAGATATACATTTGAAGTGTAGAGATTGATCCGGCAGCATCCTCCAGAAGAGACCCTTCTCGTCAGTGTAATAGATGTTGTGAGGCTAATATTGCTGTAGCCTTTCTATGAGAACAGAGATTTTCCAATCTCTTACAACAATGGCGTCGACAGCAGCAGCAGAAATATTATGCCGAATTTTCCACAGTTAAAACCAGCCTCTACTCACTGAAAAGTCATTGCTTGTTTGCCTCATCTCACCAAGTCTTTTTACCTTCTCCATTAAAATTGGCCCAGTTAGGCGTTGTCCTTGATCGCGTGCTTGTTTAAACCAGAGTAGTGACGTATCATTAACATTTTTGTGGGTCGATTTTCTTGTTCTCCTGCTGCTTCTGGCAACATCGCTATCTGTCTTTTTTTTCGATGTCACTAGCATTCTTTAAAATTGTGCTTAATGTTGAGGCTGGAATATTGAACTTCTTTGCCACTTCTGCTTTGCGTTTACCTGCTCGAACTTTAGAAATAAAATCGATCTTGCTCTTAAGTTTCAATTTCTGTCGTTTCATAGTGACGCACTCTACGTTTGATTTAATAGTTAATGGGGCCTTGATATTTAGTAATATAAAATAAAAAAACACTTCTAATATTAATATATACACACATATCATAGTTATTTTTAATTATGATTTCTACACTTAAAAAATGTTAGTAATAATACTATTTATAACAATATTATTATAATAATATAAAAAGTAATTCAACACATTTTTCAAAAAAAATATATATTTTTAATAAAAGAAAATTTTATTAATAAATATTTCAAATTTTTAAAAGTTTTCCATGAAATTCATATTCATCAGTTTTGGAATTTTAAATTATCAGATAAAAACATTTTACATACAGTTTTATATATAATGCTTACTGTTAATATAAATAATAGATAATACAGAGGCTTTATACTTGAATAATTTAATATGAAACATAATAATAATAATAATAATAATAATAATGATAATAATAATAATAATAATAATAATAATAATAATAATAATAATAATAATAATAATAATAATAATAATTACTCTACAATAAAATATCCAATTTATTTATATTAAATTAAAAGATATTCTGAAAAAAACTTAAATATTTTGAGAAAATTATAACTTTTATATATAACGCTTACTGTAAATATAAATATTTACATTTTCTTTCAAAAAATTTGTTTTATTCAAAAAAAATTATTTACCCATTTTACAAATGACAAAAGATAAATACTGAGAAATAAATGTAAAACAAAACAGTTTCTGACTGCCAAATTAATGATAAATATTTGTTAGTTTTAAAATCTTATTGTTTTTATTGTTTTGTAAATTTTTTAAAGAGTTATATGAAGCATATTGATACTATTTTATAAAAATTTAATGATAGCATAAATAGAATTATTAAAAGAATATTTGTAAGTAAAATATTATATGTAAGACTTAATAATTAAAAAAAATGATAATAATGCTTTTTATTTTATTTATATTTTTGTAAGTAAATAGCAAGTACTAAAATATTTAAGTAATTTTATTATTGTGTAACATAATGATAAAAATAAGAGATTTAACTACTTCTATCACAATTAATAGAGAATTAGTTATTAGGGTTGTGGAGAATGTTCTGAATTGTTTGATGTTTTCTAGTTTGCATGTGTATGTTGATTCGGATTGTCTCTCCGACCCAGATGGATCATTGGCATTTTCTTTGATTCCTACTTAGTGAAAATAATTATTTTAATTTTAAAATACGAATATTTAAAATGTATCCTAAATATAATTTTGAGGAATATTTTGAATGGTGTTTATTGTGTGTTGTTTGGTATGTTGTTTTAGGATTGTGTTTCTCCCACCCAGATGGAAGATTGATATTTTAAATATTTTAAAACGTCTGATTGTTTAATCAATTATTAAAATTTAAACAACGAATTTTAAATTAAATTAATATTTCATAAATAATATTTTAATTATAATTTTCTTAAAATAAATAAAATTTATTTTGTAATTTAAAGTATAAATTATTTTTGTAATCATTAAATTGTAATTTAAATTTGTTTGAATAATAAGACGTTAAATAATATTATTAAAAATATCAATCAAGAATTATGACGAGCTACGCAAGTTTTACGGAGAATGGTTCTAGTGACAATTCAAATTGTGATATTAATAAATGTAGTGAAAACTCAATTAATGTTATTAATAATAATATTTAAATTTTCAATTCTAATTATTAAATTTTTAATTTAATTGATAAAATGTTTAGTTCTAATTTAAACCAATGAGGGTTTTGATAAATGAGAGTTTTATTTTTTAAAAAACTAGGATGACAGAAAAAAAATTGTGAATACAGAAAGGAGTTATAACAATTGCTGTAATGATAATTTAACTTGTGATATTAATAAATATTCAAAAAATCATTTTGATGTTGTTTATAGGGGTTATCTAAAAACACGATACATGCTAATATAAGTCTTTAAAACAGGTGTTTCTTAAATATGTAAATAAAGTAGTCAATACTAATGCAATATCGATTGGTATATGAAAGGGGTGTACATACGATTTCGTTCATTGGGGGTACTTGCCCCTCCTGGCTTCTCCCTTATGCACGCTACTTTGCTAGGAATTATAAAACTTTAACTTGAAGTGCTAGCAATTGTTTCGATGAGTTCAACTGGTTTTTCCACAATTTATTGCTTTGACTTTTTCGAAAAAATGCACCAATGTTACGATATTCAGATGTACGCTTCTTCATTTGAAAATTCCACAAAACCAAAGAATTTTTATTAATTTTAAATTAAAATACTGCTTTCAATTACTTATTTTATTATCAAACAATGTCAAAATTAATAATTAAATCCATTATGAAATGCTATAAGAATACGAATTTTATGACAAAAGATAACATTTTAGTAATGTATACATAGACTAAAAATATTTTTTGAAAGTCTTTGGGGTAAGCCATGACCCCCTGCCCCACACCCCCGTTATGCACGATACTCGCACTTATTATAATTAGAATTTATTATTATCATCAATATAGTATATAGAATACCTTCGTATTATAATCGTGGATAAAATACTGTAGTCGTTAATTTACTCTAAATAATTTCGTGAATATTTTTTAAGGTAAATTGAAGAATGATTTTGTTTTTAAAAAATTAACATGAAAATAAATATATATTGATTTTAAAAACTTTCAAGTAGTTTCTCAAGTATGACATGTGTCGGCGTGATTACAATAAATTCTAATGCTAATAAATTCGATTTCCTACGTGGAACCTCAGATAATCTCAGAACCATGTGTATTCTGATACAAAGCTACTACGCAGCAGACAGGTAAAAATTGGTTTAAGAACTTCATGAAAGGTAATTAAAACCTCAATAATGAGTATCGGAGTCACATAGGAACGCAAGTAGATAATGAAAAAGTGAAGGTAACCGTGGAGTCGGATCAAGCACAAAGTGCTCATGACTTATCTCTAACGTTTGCTGTTACAAAAAAAACAATTATTCAATCACTTGGCTCAAATTTTTAATATAAAATTTTGACAAATTGATTCTTCATAATTTGAATGAAAAGCAGAAACAAAAAGATCAATTGTGATGATTGTTGCTGACAACTCAAACGCGAATATTGACAAGGAGACATGAGTTGTTGTTCTGCTGCAGCAAATGTTCGAAAAGAAATATCTTTGCCAGCCCAAGTTCATCAGTTGCAAGTATCATGTACTGATTTGCGTTGTTAAAATGATCATGGACGATGAGCTTCATGGGTCGAATAAATTATCAAATATCGAATACTTATTGAGCAGGATTTTATGATCAATTGTAATAAATTGAAAGTAGCTTTTAGCAACTATAAAACTGAGATTATATGAACAGGAGGCTGAAGAGACGACTTGAAGTTTTTCAATCTCTTCATTCGTGTCTCCCAAAACTTAACGTTTATTCTTATGCGCTGATAGACATAATTTTGGTTACTTGATAATGAATACAATCTCAACAGCCTTACAAGCGATTTCAAACACAAGTCATCTCCAACGCAATCCAATTTACTGTATGGTTAGCTCGGGCCTTACGTCCAAGTCACTCATTTCCAATTGAGGAGATTTAAGATGGTTTTGAATTTATTGTACATTTGGTTTTGAATGAAAATAAAATTTATAAACTAATAATGAATTTACATCTTACAAGTTTTTTATTTTAAATGAAATAAATTATGTTGGTTTTATATTATTATTTTAACTTTATTAATTTATTGTTTTTACTTACTTTACTTTACGAATGTTCTCATATGCGAATCATTTGACCTGACATATTATTTGGATATGTCTCTCCGCTAAATGCCCTAATTCACACTTATCAGAGATCCATATTGTACCTAATCAACCCTGTAAAAGAGCTAACTGAAAACTTGTTTCAATGAACTCTTTTAACGTTTAAAAAAATATAAGTGAATATATACAATAAATTTCTATTTTAATAAACTAAAATAAATATAAATAACTATTATAGATATCACAAATATGTTCAGTGAAAAAGGAAACATGAATAACGTTGCTTGTCCAATATTTGGGAAAATTGATATCATACCTTGACAATTCGAATAGTTATTCGAAAAGTTAATTGACGATACAATTGGATTGATTGTTAATGAAATTTCCAGAAGAAGTGGTATTCGGATTATTGTTACTGCAATTATAATTCTGATCAGTGTCGTGATAATTTATTTTGTTCGGTATTTGATAGTTGGATTCGTGGAATTATTGTTGTTATTATTGAAGATGGCCAATGTCAACGAGTAAGAATTGATTCGATAAATTGGGATTGCAAATTTCTGGTATAGAATTGTATAATTAAATGGACACAAGAAATATTCTAACAAGAAATATAATAATTAATTTTTTCCAAACCTTGATTATTGTTAATCGAATTTTCAATTTAATTATATATATATATATATATATATATGTATATAAATATTTTTATATATAATTTTAATATAGTAACTATATGTGACTTCGTGAGTCACTACAAATCCCATCTCGCCAGGCCCTTTAAATCTCGCCGGTGAAATTGATGAAGTACCAATATGGTTCTTCATAATATTATATTTAAAGATATTAAGTAAATGAAAGTTTGCTCATGTTACTTCTATTTAATTAATGATAATCTATTTATTTCTCAGCGTGTTTTCTATTTGTTCATTATATTTATTATCATGATTTTATCACTTTCATAATAAATTTAAAGCTAAAAGAACATGAACAAATTTGATGTAAACATCTTTTTATTAAATCATAACAACAAGACAAAAGAAATGTTAATCGAAACAATCCACTCTTCGCCATCAATCGTCCAGATTGGACAGGCTTATAAACTCCTCCCCCTGCCCAGTGGTGATGGATCCATAACGGAGGCGATCCCCGCGTTCTAATAGGGCTTGCTGTTTCTCTTCGTAATCTAAATATGTTTTGTTTCTTTATCGAATCCTTGCCAGAGATTACAGTCGATGGTAAAATAAGTTGCTGGTTGCTCTGAAGTCCAGTATTCAACTCTGAATTTAAGTCGTCTGGATGAATAACATATCAATCTACTAAATGAGAACTTGGGTGCTCAAGTTCATAAATAGTTGAGCCTTCCGCTTCCTTTGTTCGCGCCGTTTTTGAGCTCTGCTGAGGATACGAGAGGAAGATGACAACATATCCTCTTTCGTAATGGATCCAGAAATCGTAGAATTGGGTTCCAGTGATTTTCTTTCGACATCGTCGACCTCTTTTGTTTCAATCTCCGATCCTTTTTTCAGAATTATCTCTGGATGTCCCAGGGAGACTACTTCAACGATCTTCTTGTGGTAATTCAGGAAATTTTGTTTTATGCTCATTTCAGTGGCTTCATTCCGCAAATCTTTTATTATTTTTTGGCCCGTATATATTTGTCAACGATCGGTTTATAAATCGAAAAAGAAACTGAATTCTACCTATATTCTTCGTATTCGATCGTTTTTCTGGACAGTTCGTCGCTCGTCTTGGCACATTTTCTTTTATACTCTTGTAACTCCTGCAGTATCACATTAATTTCATCGTCATTTTCTATCGCTCTATTCATCACTGCACTGAAAAGAAATTGAATGATGACAATGAGTGAATTGTAAATAAAAAAAGAAAAAAAAGTTAATGAAGGCTGAGGAAACAAATGCTCTTTCTATGATAACATCAGGAAGTACTTCTGCATCGCCACCTGATCGTCGACAGTCTCGGCAGGCACTATAAGCACCTGCCGTTATCTATCAACAGATCAGCAGTCATTCAATTACTTCAAAACTTTTCCCTATTCCCCACCTGATCGTCAATAGTCTCGGCAGGAACTATAAACCCTTACCGTTATCTATCGACAGATCAGCGGCCATGATGATACTCCCCTACATCCATCAACTTCAGAAACAAAAACTCAAATTACCAAAAAAGACAAAATTTATTCGATGAAAATATATCTGAATAAGTGCTCGAATTTGGACGAATTTATACAGTTTAACGTAACACAAAATTTCACAAAGTCCATAAACGGACAATTTTCACGGTTATCAAAAACAATCAAAACTTCATCCAACAGTAACTAGCCAAGGATGGCGAGTTTCCAGGCCAAGACAAGACTAAGAAAATCAGGACACCAATTTTCTCATAAGAAATTATCCAAATCGACACGAACCAAGGGTCAAAATCAATTTAAAGTTTCTCTTTTTTTAATTCATTAATATTATAAATTATAATTATAATATTTTATTTTTTCGTTTTTTAGATTCAGGGAGTTTTTTCTTTGCTCGCCTCGGTGCCGGTGCAATGAATAGGCCCGAGGCTGAGTTGAAAAAAAAACTCACTGGTCCCAACAATTATATAAATTATATTACTTCTAAAATACGTTGTTCTAAGTAATCAAGACTTTAGTTATTTGCATTCCTTTTTTTCTTATTAATACAATTTTGTATAATATTTTGGGTATAGAAAGTTAAAAGATTTAGTGGTAAAATTG
Source organism: Girardia tigrina (assembly GCA_001938485.1). Lineage (NCBI taxonomy): Eukaryota > Metazoa > Platyhelminthes > Tricladida > Dugesiidae > Girardia > Girardia tigrina. The sequence goes on from MQRK01201707.1 coordinate 88,106, forward strand.
ATGAGACTATTTCATGTTGGTTAACAATAAAATCATATATATCTTTTCATTAAATAATCTTTAACTAATTTATTAATTTTTAATTAATTCAGAGACAATAATTATTGAATATTTGCGTATTTACCCATAACATAAAGATGAATTTTATCAAAATTCAGGAATGCAAGTAAATTTATTCAACAGCAAATGTCAAATTATTTCATTAAAAAATTATTCATTCAATAAATGATTAAATCCTTAAAAATGTTAATCAAATCTTTAAAAAAGAAAATCTTTTTTCCTTTTTCGGTTTAAATTAAATATTTTTTAGAATTATATTAAGAAATATAAGCCTTTACTTCTATTTAGAGAAAATATGAAATATATCAAAATTGTAGTAACCTCATTGAACCTCCACAATATTCCGGACTCGAACAATTTGGAATGGGTCGGGCAATAATAAGTCGAAGATGGTCGGAACATTGCCTGAGAATGGCAGCAACCTGCTCACTTGTCATCCCTCTGACGTTAATGTCGTCGATGTACATCAAATGGTCTCCGATTCGAAGATGTCCATTCTAAAAATATTTTAATAAAAAATATTTAATTTTTTTTAATTTAAATATATTTTAATTAGATTAATTTATAAATGCGGATTTATTTGCTAATTTCTTTAGAAAAAAATACATTCGAACAGTTCGTCAGATCAAGAGAATTAATTAAATTGTGGAATATAATTTTATTTTTCTATCATATCCAATGACAAATGGAGCATGATCAAACGGAATTTTATTTCCCATGAAAATAATTGTTAGATATTTAAAGTACAACATAATTATTAAATAATAAAAAATATTATAAAAAATATTATTTCAAAATTTGTTTCACAATTTGTTCTGTTAAGATAAGTGTAAATTCGATACTGTAAAGAAATACTCCTAATAGTTCAATTATAGTTACAAAAAATCTATTTATTCTATAAATTACTTATTAAAACAATTATCTTTATTAAGAACACCAACATGGCTTTTCAAACTTTTATTTTCATTACAATCAGAATTGTCTTTTGGACAACTCTCAGCGAAACTCTCGTCATTCGACATCGTGCTAAATTGATAATTTTTTGTTAATGTTTGTTAATAAACAATTATTCGAACAAATTTTTCATTATTTTCTGATTTTATTTTAAAATTCAATTTTGTAGTTTTAGTATTAATTTTTATTTACATATTAATTTTATTTAAAAATTATTTTATGTAAAGAAATAATATTTAATTAATTCAAAACTTAGTTAAAACTATTTATTTTATTTAAATTTTAATATGAAGATTTGAAAAGATTTAGTATTTTTAATGTTTTTAAATATCTAATGTTGTACTTTAAAATATAAATTAAAATTTAAATTATATA